>BDUI01003162.1:8532-21373 GCA_002335545.1 Apodemus speciosus | reverse complement strand
GAGTGGAAAACTACCCTTCTAAATGTCCTGTGCTGCAGAATGCCTGGCCTACAGACAGGGGCTGGGGCCGGTTATGCTTTAATTGTCCCTGCTCAAGTATGCTGAGCAGAGAGTTCCTGAGGCTCTGTACATTTTCTTAACAAGCCAGGCTTCGCCTCAGGCTGGGCATGATTTTCAAAATCTTTGCTGCAGAACAATGGAGCTGGCAGAGGCTGAATGGGCTGCTTCAGTGTGTGGATAGCTTAATCAATGCAGTTTATGATATTAAATRCTGTTCRATAATATTTTAGAGCTGACCCAACATGCATCTGTGTGCTCTTAGAGTCCTGGGTACAGATAGTCTCATAAACAAAGACCAGCAGGCCTCCAGGGTCGGGTGCTGAGATGGGTTGAGTCTCTGCTCACCAGCTCTAGAGAGCTACTTCTCCATCTTTCTTCTTGGGCAAAGCTCTGTCTGCCTAGTTTACCATAACAGAGGTTCAGCTCAAACTTTACCAAGGCAATGGGCTCTCCTGATTTCTCCTTCCACATCCTCCTGACAACYGACAACACTCTCCTCCCAAAAGACCGCGGCTGTCCACATCCACTTTTGCTCAGAGTATGAGGGGCTCAGCCAGTCTTTCCAGAGTCTTTGATTTTAATTCAAGGGATACAAGCCTTGAGGACTTCTCAAGAGGATATCTTGAAACTTCAAATTGCTCTTGCCTTTTTTTGGGACATTAAAGCAAGTTTCTTGTGCCCCTAGGCTTCCCGGAGGACACTTCCAAACACCAAATTTGCTTTGACTTAAAGGGAGTTGACATGTGCGCACTCGATAGAATGGTAAGGAGCCATGAGGATAAAGATGTAGCGGGTCACAGGCTCACACCCCATCCACAGACACACATTCCTTGTATTTCTAGACACTGATCTCARCCTCCTTAAGGCCACCCCACTTGTCAATTAGCTCTCTATATGTCTCTCCTAATTTAACCCTTTTCATTAATTATTTTAATTAAAAGTTTTATTCCTTTTCAGAGATAGTTTAAATATTCGCTTTTGAAAATCTGTCCTGTTTTGGGTAAAAGCTCATTCTCCGTTCCAAGGTGGAGTGGAATGACTAAGGATGCTTCAGAATCGCTTGGTGGGGAGGACCCACCTGGGTCCTTTGGATCTTTACWGATCTTCCCTGTTGAGTGGCCCAAGTGGGCCATCTCTGTAGGGCTTCTGGGGCCACGTTCTGGCACTCAACTCTTGCCTGTGTTTCCTGGTCTCAGGGCGTCTGAGAACATCTCTATCCTGACCATGGTATCAATTACTACTTCAGAATTCCTAATACATTCATAGCACTAGGACCCCAATTTACTCTCCCTAGGGTGCCGAGGATCTGCACTGTAGATAATCATGCTACCCTCTATTTTCACAGATGCTCCATTGCTGTTCCCTGTGTTGGCAATAACCATCCAGAAGACTTCTTTAAGCCTCGTAGTCTTCCTCTGGAATCCTCAAAGACAGTATGATGTTAGTGTCCTGATGCTGTCACCTTGCTCCGATATATCGAATATGACCTGTCATTGTCAGGACCCATAGCTGAAGGGGGGAGTGGAGGACACAAGGACACACACAGCCTGTCTCATCTCTACTTACCACTTCTGAATTTATGATCCAATCCCTCAGGCCWGGAGCACCCTCTCTCTACCCTCTCACGATGGCATATAGTAAATTTCTAGGATCTATTCCACCAGGTATGGCTCTCGATATACTAATGGGAGCTGAAGGAATTTAGAAAATCCCTTTCTTTCTCAACAATGCTTAGCTTTGAAGACTATTTTCTTGCTTAGGAGGTCAGGGAAGTCAGCTTTGAGATTCAAGCAGATCAATGGCCTCTTTGTTCTAGGCAGTATCCCTGTATCCCTGGGGCCATGAGCCTCGTGTCTCAGCCTTGGAGGTGGAAGACAGCAGGAGAAGGTGATTTAAGATGAAAATAAGAAGTYAGAATTGTAGTATTTGCAAAATATGTTTCTTAGCTTTCATGAAGCACAGTTAAACACTCCCCTTTTAAGAAGTGTCCATTTATACAATTTTTCTGTTTGAAACAGTCCATAATTTTCAACTTCCTTCCTAAAACTCTTTCCCCAGAGTCCTTCCAATGTACTTTGAAAAACTGCCTTTGAAGGATTTCATCCCACATTTTTTCATTGTTTTTCTGCTTTTTAACAAACAACACTGAATCATCAATACACATGATTTCTACTTATGTGTGCTATCCCTAGGACTCAAGCCTCTCCTTGTGTTGAGTGACCCTAACACCCTTGGATCCTGTGCTATTAGGACACTGTGCAGAACAGAATTCCAGTCTTGTGCCTGACAGGAAGTGTGATGTCTTGGTGGCAGCGTGCTGGGTGGTAACTGTGATTACTGCAAAGAAAAAGCAGCCAGCTTAGTTTTCAGGGGGGCGGGGTCTGCTCTCTCGTTCTTTGCATGCTATCTCCATGGTAATAGCCATGACCCCAAAGAAAGGGGCCCAGCWTTGAGAGGAGCAGGTTTTCCTCATGCTTGTCAAAGCATGTCAGTGTTCTCTGGCGGAATGTGGTACAATTCTCCTAATGCAATTAAGCAGAGCCTTCGGTGTTTTTTTTTCCCCCATGGAAATGCACACTTACAAATGTCAGGCTGGCTTTGCGGTCACCAGACTGGGAAGGACTTTTGTTACAGAACCCAAAACCTGGCCTAACTGCATGTTTTGCAACAGAACCCCAAAGTTCTCATGAACTTTTCAACTGGCGAGTCTGATTGGGAATGTCGTAGATTCGCTTGAGTTCTTTAACAGACGAGTTTGAGTTTGGTATTGYACTGAACCTCTGGTTTCATTTTCCCCACAGATTTCTAACAGAGAAGTCTCSTGCTCAAACCACTTTCCCCCCAAAAATCACTCTGTCAAAAGGATGTACTCTCCAGGAGGGCTTCAAGTAGAGACCGTTTGGTGGCTGCACATCCACAAACCATCCAGTTCTGCCTATGTTCTCTTCCCTCAAGCTGGGTCCTCTTGGCACATACAGGTCAGGCATATACGTTGAAGAGCACAAATATTTGCAAGCCTTTACATGAATCTAGATATGTAGTTATTATGCAGACAATCCAAGGTTTTGGACTTAAAAACATGCAGCAAGTGACCCCCATGTATGCCCTTTGCTCCTCTATACCAGTTTCTGAAGTTTCTTAAACCATGCCRTTCCACCTTGGAATGGAGAAGGAGGGTTTGTTTTCTTTTTGCCCAAAGATGACAGAGATTTCTAAAAGGGAGGAATCTGGGGCTTGAGGTGGAAGATCAAAGTTGCAACCAGAAAAGGTTGTGGCATAATGGTGCTCCACAAGCCTCTCCCATCACTGTCCCTGCAGTGTCTATAAGAACTGAACTGTCCSTAAGGGTACGACATGTTCTAGCACCCAATAGCGTCAGCTCTGGGTTAGCTGCATGTGCAGAGCACAGTACAAACGCAAATGTTCCTTCATCAGAAACAGGGAAACACACTGTTGACTGTAGCCATGCAAAGCTGCTATTGCCCCTGCCATGGTCCCTTCTCACGGTTTGTTGGTTGTCTGTTTCTGTTGGTTGCCTGACCTCACCTTGTAACCTAGCTGGCTTCAGCCTTGTGCCAATCCCTTCTCTGCTTCCCAAGTGCTGAGTTGTAGTATAAGCTATCACATGCAGCCCAGGAAGTATGGCACTTGTTATTTTGTGTCATCTTAAGTGAAAACAAAAACAAACAAAAGCCAAAAGGAAACATTAAAACCTTAACTTTGAAACACACCRTTTACTAGTTCTGTTTTGTGTTAGAACATTAAGAGCATTTAACTCACATCTAATTGTCAAAATTKCACAATCCATATTTAGATGCTTGCACGTGGATCTTGTTACTAGCAGAGTGGAAACACTGTTGCGCATGGATCTTGTTACTGCCATAGTGCAAACACTGAAGAACTGCATCAACTGCTCCGTTTCATTCTTGATCTGTGCACATTCTACTGACATGCTGCTCAGGGCTAACGGCTGGGGGAAGAAGGGCTGCGAGGAAAAAGGAGTAGGGTTTTCCTATCTTTTCCTTACTTCAGTTACCATTTTTACTGGAAGTGGTTTCTTAATAAACTGAGGCGACAAGGGTACAAAAGGGTATGATGGGGTTCACTGGTTGTTTGTGTTTCTAAGAATGTCGTTGGCTCTTTCTGTGTTTGAAACAAGCTCTGGTTCAAATGAAAGTGACATCAGCTCTCAGGGCTGTCAACATCCCCCATTAATCTTAGTTGGAGATGTAACACACCTCACACTCACCTTGGGTCTTGCTGAACTCTGAGACAYCATGAGTCCACTGAACGTCTGTGCCCTAGAGCGCCCTAAATGCCTTCTGTCAATGGCAGCAGAAAGCTGTCTCCTGGGCACACCTAGTTGCTGTTGTCCTGTCAGGTTTCATTTTCAAACCTCAAGATTAAGGAGAAAAAATATATCAAGAATTTTCAAATAGTGACTGGAGAGCATTAAGCCATGTGCCCACATACCTCCTGGGGGCAGGCTCCTGAAATGACTGGGAGGTATTTGTTTCTCTGAGCTTAGTAGGACTCTCATTAAAAAAAAACAATGGTATGTCAGTGGCTCAGTCATCCGATGCCACAGTCTTTACATTTCCTCAGTCTCTCAAAGTCTTAAAGACTGTACATGGTAACACATAAACACCATTAAGACGACTGTATTTGGTGACACATTCCCTTCTACRATATGGCACCCATTCAGCACTAACGCAGTTGGGGACAATTGTGCTATAGTTAAATTTCTCGTCTTAGTTCCTTTTCTTGTTGCTATGACAAAATATTCTGACAAAGCAGTTTCTTTCCTTGTTGCTGAGACAAAATAATTCCGACAGAAGCAAATTTTATTTTTATTTTACTTTAGCTGATGATTCAAAGCATTGTCCCTCCTAGCAGGGAAGTACATAGAGCAGAAACTCCAAGTAGCTGGCTATATTACATCCACCATGAGTAGAAGAAACAAATGCATTCATGTCGATGCTCAGCTTGCTTCTTCCAGGACCCTCTGCCCAGGGAATGCCCCTGCCCACAATTAAGATGAACCTTCCCATATTCTCGAACCTACTCAAGATAGCCCCCACAGCTGTGTCCAGAGGCCCTCAGGTGATTCTGGATTCCATCCATCAATATTAGCTAWCACAATTTCATCCCTTGTCAATCTGACACCAGACACATCACTTTCAAGCCATAATCTTCCACACCTTGTTCCCGTAGTCCCAGGTTTATCTCATAATGTAAAATACAGTCCAACTTTTAAATGCCACATAGTCACTGGCAGTTCCAACACTTTAAAAACTCAAAGTGTCATAGCCATGAGTTAAATCAAAATCAAGTTCCATACTTTAAACAGATAATGACACAAAGTAAACCTTCCTGCTCCACAAAAGGAAGAATGAGGGCATCACAAGGAAGGTCATGAAGACAAAACCTAAACCTCGCAAGGCAACCCCAGATCCTACAGTCCCATGCCTAGCATCTGGGAGTCGTGGCAACGTAACACGCTAGGCTTAGGAAGTCCTGGGAAGTCCTCTATTTTGCTTCCTGCAGCACATATAGATTTCCCCTTTGGCAGCTCCAATCTGTGCCTACAGCCTTTCTTGGTAGATGTCCCATCGTCCTGGTATCTCCAACATCCTGGGGTTTCTATGGCAGCTTAGACTTTATACAAAGGTCTCTCAGGGCCTCTTCTCATGGACTCTCCCCCCCCACACACACACCCGCATGCCCTGCCTGATCTCAGTTACTCTCCTCTATTCCCTCAACCTTCCTTCCATCTTTCACAGCTTTAAAATCAGTGTCACAGGATGACAGTGTCAGCTTCTCCTGCAAGCATCTCTTTAACAGAACCAGACCTGGTAAGAATTACAGCTGCTTTCTTGTCTGTACTCCATGGGTTCTGGACATTAACCCCCTCCCACACCTTTCCTCTGTCAAGCAAATTAATCCAATATCTTTACATTTAACTTCACTCAAGTTCTCAGGACATACCAAAAATGAAGCCGCATTAATGGCTAAAGTGCCACACTAATGCCTCTTACCTGCATTTCTGCCGGAAGAATGGAAACTTCATGAGCCAAGACTCCATTCTTCCTATGTCTCTCGGCGTTAATCTTCTCCCTCTATTAACTCTCCTTCCAGCATCCAATTCCAGAGTGCCAAACTTCTCCACATTCCATCTACAAAACAGTTCCAAAGATCTGAGAACCATATGATCACATTTGTCACAGCAGTGCCCTCACTGCTTGGTACCAATTTCTATTTTAGTTTTGGTTCTTATTGCCATAATAAAATATCTTGACGAAAGCAACTTATAAAGAGTTTGTTTTATCTCATAGCCCAAAGCACAGTCTATCATAGCAGGTGTGGTGGTTTGAATAAGGAAAGCCCCTCTGAGTTTATATATTTGACTGCTTAGTCACTTGGGAGTGGCACTATTTGAGAAGGATTAGGAGATGTGGAATAGGTGTGGTCTTGGTGGAGGAAGTGTGCCACTGTAGGTGGGCTTTGAATTTTCAAAAACCCACACCAGGTTCAGGCATGCTTCCTCTGTCTCTTTGTCTCTCTCTCTCTGTCTCTATCTCTCTCTGTGTCTCTGTGTCTCTGTCTCTGTCTCTGTCTCTCTCTCTCTCTCTCTCTCTCTGTGTGTGTGTGTGTGTGTGTGTGTGTGTGTGTGTGTGTGTGTGTAAATCAGGATGCAGAACTCTCGGCTACTTATTCAACACCATGCCTGCCTTCCACCATGCTCTTCGCTGTATTAATGGATTAAGACTCTGAAACTAGAAGGAAGCTCCACATTAAATGTTTTGTTTTATAAGAGTTGTCTTGGTCATGGTGTCTTTTCACAACAATAGAACAGTGACTAACTATAACATGACAGAAGAGAAGTCAAATCAGCAGGACCCTGAAGCAGCTCGTCATATTATGTCTACTGTCAGGAGAGACAATTAATACATGCATGCTGGCGCTCAGCTCCTTTTTTTCTACTCTTATCCACTCCAGAATCCCCACCTCTGCAATGGTTCTGCCCACAATTAAGATGAGCCTTCCTTCATCAGTTAACATAATCAAGATAATCCCCCRCAGACATGTCAATAGTCCCATCTCCCAGGTAATTTTTAGAGTCCATCAAGTTGACAACATTTAACTATCRTACCCACAAAGGACAAGAATCCTACATTACAAACCTCATGGTCTAGTGTCTTATCCAGGACCTAGCAGACAGGTAATGTAGAGCAGTTGGTTCGGCCTTGATTAAACAACCTGTCCATGTAAATGTGGTGACTTGAATACTTGTCTCTGTCAAAAATTCATCAYTGAAAAATAATCTTGATGGGAATGATGGCCTTAAGAGATGAAACTTTGTAGGGTATGATTGTATCACAAGGTTCAGTTGCCAGGAGTGAAATTAGTGTCCTAGGAAAGAAGCCTAGGGGAAGTATTCCCACCCTAAGAGAATCCAAYGCAGTACCATATCTGAGGATCAAACCTCACAAAATACCAATATCTAYAGCAACTTGATCTTGCATTTCCACCATCTAGAACTCTGAGCAGAAATTTTATACTGTTCATAATCATCCAGCCTAAGATAATTTGTGTCCTCTTCACAAACTTTACCATTTAAGAGGGAAACACCAAACTTGAAACAGGAGCGGTGGAGTGTGAGTGCTACCATGACACCCCTGAAAGCCATGAGGACACAGGAGCACAAGATAGTCTGGGAGGCTCAGGAAAGCTCAGGGAAGTCTGGGAGCTCTGGTCTGGGAGGAGTGATAAGAGATCATTAGGAAACAACCCAAGGTCTTTTCTGGTTCCTACATTCTGTAAAATACTTGAGCCTGCAATCAGAAGAAATTAACATTTTTCCTCTATAAGTTGGAAACTTATCATTAGAACTTATTAGCTCATTGTTGGGGTACAGTTGTCCCTTTCTCGCTTTCTAGGGGATGAGAAGGACCCTGTGCTGCTGGTAGACCCTGGGTTATACAATCCTGCGACACTGTCACATCACCTGGGTGAGAACAGTCACTTCTGCTCCGCTGGGCTGTAACTAGAATGCCTGCTGAGTGGACAGGGAAACCAGAGTATCTACTTAGCCACTTCACTGAGATGGTTCCTGACCTGCCCTCAGGCTGTGCTAAGTGGGTGTCAAAAGAACTGAAAATGATCCCCTGGCACAGCCTGTACAAAGCAAATAATTTTATACCAGCCAGAAGAGCTACAGAATCCTCCCTGCCCTCCAGAGGCAAGGCATCCTTGATGTCTTAGTCTGTTCAGCCTGTGGTGACAAAATGACATGGCTTGGGTGGCTCACTCCCAGTATGAATGTTTCTCTCCATCCTGGGGTCTAGCAGGCAGAGCTCATGGGGCTGGTATAGCTGTGTTCTGGCAAGTGCCACCTCAGGATTGCAGTGGGAGGTCCTGTCTTACCTGCTGGATAGCAGAGAAATCTCTCTGGGGTTCCTTTTACATGGGCACCAATGAGTTCATAAGGACTCCACTCTCATGATTCAATCACACACACACACACACACACACATACACACACACACACACACACACACACACACGGCTAAAATTCAGTCACACACTCCCATGTAATTCACACACATAGCAAAGGCCCCATCTCTCAATACTACCAATTTGGAGGTTTCAATTTCAACAATGGAATTTGGGAGAATACAAGCTGTCAGCYCACGATGTTCCATTTCCTGGTGCCCTGTGTGTGCTGGAAACTCTGGTGGGCATTCCCACACTATTCTGGAAGATAGATTGAGAACCATATTCTTTTTTCATATGAGCAAAAGTGTTCATAGAGATCTGGTTAATGTTTCAAAGTCTCACAGCTAGTTAGTGGCAACTCTGGGGCTCAGATCTCAGCCTGTCTATAAGGTTCTCCCATTTCCCCCCCTATCATGCATGCAATGTCTCATCTGAGCCTAATATTTGWTTACAAGAAGAGTTGACAACCAGTCACCCTTCAGACTTCTGCAGGCCATTCTTTCCCAGTCAAACCATCTTTGGTTTCTTGGTTTTTGTTCATCACCCAATCCAATTTTACATCAATAGATAAAGAAACAGTAACCATGTACCTACTTATAAGTACCATTCACATGCCACTGTTTTGTGCCCTGGTGCTAAAGTAAACATACAGTGTCTGCCATCTAGTTCAATGCTCACCAAACTGCACGAGACAGATACTGTTGCAGCCCATCTTCCTGAAGAGTACAGTATTGTGCAGAGAATCTTAATACTCTTCTTGGGCCCACATGATTAGTAGATGGTGTTTGAATTAGGGAAGTTTGGATCCAGAGTCTGTTCTTAAGCCACTGCATTTGCAGTATGTACAATCTATACTACCTCCAAAGCCTGTCTAGAGTCTGTCTCTCCTATTCAGGAGAAACATCGTCTTCTCGTCTTGTGCCTAGACTTCAGTTCGACTTTAAAATTCATCTGTTTGCTTCCATTTTATAACCCCCCTATAATGTTTTCCTCACAAGTAAATAAAACAGGGCTTTCTTTAAAAATATATAGATCAAATCCCACCATTGCCTAGCACAGCCTTGCATTTAGCTTACACAGTTCTCAATGGTCAGCCTTTTTAGGATCTTAAGTCATGTACTGTTTCTCTTCATTCACTAGCCTGAAACTCCACTGGCATTTAAAGATTTCTTGAATACACCAATTCGTGCCACAGGGCTCTTGCACAATTTGATGATCATTCCCGTGTCTTTTGTCTTCATGTATTTCAGTTCCCCAGTTATTTTCAAGTCTTTGTTCAACTGTTATCTTCATCAGGTAATTATTTGTGTGTAGTAGATCCGTTTCTACGTCTCTCTATAATCTACACCCACTAATACGATTCCTTGCGGAAGAAGAACAATAATTTACTGGGATACGGCCCCACAGAGAGGTCATGAGTTGCTTGACTTTGGGCTAATCAAAAGGAACACTATCTTGGTGGGTCTGACCTAATCAGGATAAGACCTCAATGTGAGAAAGAAGAATGAAAGGACCGTCTCCTTATATCCTTGGTGACACAGTCTCCTTGAGTGTCATAGCTACAAAGAAATCTCTACCCAGGAGCTTGGAAGAGGACACAGCCTTGAGGGAGAGGCCATCTCTTGTGGACCTTTTGACARTATCTTATAACATCGAGCCAGAGGACACAGCTAACTCATGCCAAGATTCCTGAACCATGGGAAGAACGGAGTAATAACGTCCTTTTGTGGTCAGTCTCGGTTTGTGGGGATTTGCTTTGTAGCAAGTATCTGTAACAGGGCCCTTCACCGTGCCCTATTGCTCACCCCGTGCTTTTCCTTACAGAGTTTTCTGTTAGCTGAGGTAATGTTATGCAATTATTTAATACTTCTGCCTAGCCCTCTGCAGTTTCATTTCCTGGCAGGCAGGGACATTGACCTGCTCGCTATTGAAGGCCTGGATCCTCAGAGTGACAGTCATTTGCATGCAAAGGATATTCAATAAATACTGTTGAATAAACTCATAAATAAATGAGTGTGCTTTCTGTGTTTACCTAATTTATAAAATAGTTCTTATAGGTATATTTCAATCTAAGCAAGTGTGGCATGTGGGATCTCAATTTATGTATAAAAAGAGGTTAGTATTGATTTTTATTTTCTAAAAGATCGTAAAACATGCAACAATTTACCCCAAATTCCACTTCAGTGCAACTTCTTTTGGAGGCCGTGAATGGCATAAAGTAAGGCGAGCCTGGCTGTCCAGAGCCTCGTTCCTGTTTCCTTCGACAAATGTTAGTGTATCTGAATGTCAAACATACAGAAGCAGGACAGAAGACAGGCAGCCTRGACAGCCCACGCTTGTTGAAAGACATCGCTTCCAGAACAGCAGGCTGAGAGGAGGCACCCTGGTTGACAGACCATCAACGCCACCCAACTGTTACCGATCATAAATTCACCCGAAAACTTCTTTAGGTGATGGCAATATTCATAGAAATTTCACAAATTCTTTTAAAAAAATCTCATCATGTTGAATTGTCTTGTGAATTAGAAGCTCATAGCCACATGACACTGAAAAGACCTAAACTTGCTAATGCTTGATGCTCCCCACCGTTGGTTGGTTCATTTCTAGTGATAGCTGGCACACTGGTATGTTCTCAATACTCTTTAAGAGTACTTTAAGATTTGAAACCATGAGTACCAGAACCAAGGGCTTCCCAGGGCTCTGAGAACAAAACACATCCCATGTAGATCATCTGCTGGGCACCTTCTCAGCCACTGCTATAGTYTGGGGAAGAGAACTCACAAGTAAGAGTCATCAGACTGGGCCCCAGGATGTCCCTTGGCCTCCAGCAGGCACTTGTGGCATTCTCCCCACAGAGTCCCAAGAGCACGAAGTCACTTCTAGCTTTGCAGGCTGTGTGATGGCTTTTGCTGCACTTATATATCAAGTATGGAGAAACCTAACTCTGGAGCCAGACATCGTCACAGAAGCCCTCTGGACATTTATTCCTGGCTTCTGTACACTTACCCTTTATAATGTTATAATAAAGGACAAAGTGTTCTGTAGAATCACCTGTAGGACAGACCCTGATTATTTACTTTATGGAGTTCTCTTCAGCCCTGTAGTGCTAGTCTTCCGATCCCCCTAGCTCTGGGCTGTTAAAGCAGGTTTCCATGGGCACCTTGCACCTCAGCATGTTGCTAGGATTGTCCTCTGTGTGTTTTGTGGATACACGGTTCCAGTGTGTCCATGAGCTAAAAGCTAGTTCTCCAACAGAGCAAAGCTGTGATGTCTTGCAACCTTCCAGAGGAAAGGTTCRATGTAAGGTAACTACTATTAGCTCCTCTCAAAATGGATGCATGCTAGCTTTGTGGGGCAAGGTAGKTATTCTTGCAGAAGTGAGTTGCTTTAAACATGGAAAATCTGCCCTGTGACTCTCAGGCATTTTGTCTGGTCATGTGATCTCTCCCATACTTATGCTAACTACATCATAGTACTACCTGCCAAACCACACATAGTCAGGGGAACTTCATCRGAGCCAAGCATAACTAAACCCATGCTTYTGGACCTCCAAAAAGATAGACTAAATAGACTTCTTTTCTTTATACATTACCCAATCTCAGACATTGTGCTATTGAAATGGAAAACATGCTAGTATTGTATTAGTTAATTTTCTATTGCTGTGATAAAATACCATGTCCAAAGCAACTTATAAAGGAAGCATTTAATTTGGTTATAGCCTATAGTTTCAGAGGGCTAGAGTCCATGATTGTGGGCAAGTATGTGTCATTAAAAGCAACTAAGACCTCACATCTTGATACACAAGCGAAAGGTGGCAAGTCTTTTGAAACCTCAAAGCTTCCTCCCAGCGACATACCTGCTCCCTCCTAATCTTTTTCAAATGGTTCCACCAATTGGAGATCAAGTATTTAAACATATGAGACTACAAGGCCCATTCTCATTCAAACCACCACAGACGCCCATCCATAACTGTGCTACGGCCTGCCTCAGTCCTTAGCCCTCTTTAGTTCTGCCTTGGAGTACCAACTGTACACCTCACATTTTTGGCCTACTATTCTAGACTGCATGCACTTCTAGGAGATGATCTCCCAAGTACCTAAGAGAGGAGACTGCCCAGCAATATGCACTGATTAATAACAACAATAATCCTTTGAGTATAGGAAGGCTACTGATTTGCTTGAGTTGATTTTATAACAAGCCACTTTGCTGAAGTTGTTTATCAGCTGTAGGAGTTCTCTGGTGGAGTTTTTTGGGTCATTTAAGTATACTATCATATCATCTG
>BDUI01003161.1:101807-116168 GCA_002335545.1 Apodemus speciosus | reverse complement strand
ATTGTATATTATATATATAATACACAAATTTATAAAAACAACTGCTTTGTTCATTTAATATTGTTCATTTTCATACATTTAGTAGCCCACATAATTTACCTTCATGCAATAACCTTTACAGTGTCTCTTTCTTTTCCTTTGAGACATGGTCTCATGTATCCAAGTCTGATCTCAAACTCACTATTTACTAGAGGATAACCTTGAATTTCTGATCCTCCTTCCCTCTGCCTCCTAAGTGTTCTGATTACAGGCATGTGCTATAAGCTGCAGTTCGAACAACTTTAGAATTATTACATGTTGAAATCTGTGTGTAACAGCCCAACCAGATATTTATAAACTTGGTCTTTAGAAGACAACCTGACCACTTCAGTGGCTCAGTTCTACTTTCAGTCTTCCTTGAAATCAACCACAGTTGAGTAGCAACTAGTATGGAAAGACGGGAAGGAACTCAGAGTCAAGATTCACTGCATTTAGATATTTGGGAAGGAGACATTTTAAACACTCAAAATCACATTGTAGAGAACTGCTCCCACAGACCCATTTGTCTCTGCCACAAGAATTCTAAAAAGGCAGCTTTCCTGCAAGAGACAAGGCTGACTCCACAGCTGAGAGGGCTACAGAAAAAGAAGGTCCTGAAACCTTACTGAAGGGAAAAATGGGGACACTGGCAATTTTAGCAAGGCAGTATATAAAGGGTTACATTCACCTGGGAGTGTACCCTAAGATAAGTCCTTTGAAAACATTCTCTACACAAAAGCCATAAAATCCTGGGAAGAGGTAGGATGGTCACCATATACACCATAATTGTTCTAGGAATATAGGAAAGCCAGGTCAAGTTCCAAACATAGAGCAAGACCAAACAAATCCCAGGCAGACCAAGCAAGTCAAAACCAATGCACCCAAACTCTTACATCCTGGGTCATAGCCATAGGAAAGCAGGTATATCTGACTCATGGGTGCATGGCTCTTTGTGGGGCTAAGAGTCATACTGTCTATGCTGGAAACCTTAATTTATTTCCACCACAAGCTTTCAAGTTCAGTCACCTCTGAACCATTCTCAGCTTGGAGGTGGTTGATCTGCTGAAGTTCTTGTGTACACTGAGGTCTTCTAACCTGAGCAAATGATTCTAGAAATGTGCTCCTCAGACAAAGCAATACCAGTCTAACCTGGAAACCAGCTAGAAATGTAAACTTGGGGGCCTCATTGAGGGTCCACAGAGTTGGAAATATTGGGTTGGACCTAGAAAGCTATAGAAAATATCTTCAAGCTGTAGTTTGTTGTGTCCCATGGGAATCTTAAGTTAGAGACAGGCTATGGTTGACCCTGTTCACATAACAGAATTCTAGTTCTTAGCCAGCTAGTCAGGCTGGCTAAGCTCTTAGAATAATAGAAGGCTTAGCTCTTAGAATAAGCAGGTTCTCCTTTCCCTGCAAAACTTTCAGTAATACTGGGTAGTGGTGGCCCACACCTTTAATCCTAGCACTTGGGAGGCAGAGGCAGGCAGATTTCTGAGTTCGAGGCCAGCCTGGTCTACAGAGTGAGTTCCAGGACAGCCAGGGCTACACAGAGAGACCCTCTCTTGAAAAAACAAAAAACAAAAACAAACGAACAAAACAACAACAACAAAACTTTTCAGTAGCTAAACACATCTGAAGATTTCTGAGGATTCTAAAAGTCTAGGATGGTGGAGGCTGGAGAGATGGGTCAGGGCTTAAGAGGACTGGTTTCTCTTCCAGAGGACCTGGGTTCCATTCTCAGTACTCACATGACGGCTCACAAACATCTGTAAACTTAAGTTCTCAGGGATCCAATGCCATCTTGTGGCTTCACTGTGCAACACATAAGTGCTGCACAGATACACATGCTGACAAAACCCCTGCACTCGTAAAACAAAATAATAAAAATTAAGTCCAGACTGGCCTCAAATTCCAAGGGAGTATCTTGACTCAGTTTCCAAGTGCTGAAATTACAGACACATCTAGCAGAGGCCTAAGACTGTATTCCTTTCTTTGTTCTTTTGTTTATAAGATAGGGCTTCATTTAGCCCAAACTGGTCCTGAGCTTCTGATCTATTTGCCTCCACCTCCCAAGAAACACACCCTCATCCCCCACAATTCTGTCCCTGGAAAGCTTCCTAGTAATGCCAATGATGCTGGTCCACAGGCCACACTAGGAGTTGTAAGGCTCTAGTTCCAACCTCCTATCTGAGGTTCAAGTGACAACACAGTGATTCCCCACCTTGGCTTTGCCTCCAGACTTACTGTCCTGGGGTGCTTTTCCATAGGAGCCTCTAAATTCCACTCGCAAACTCCTGAGTGAGAATCTCATGGAGCCTGCTCATCTACATTGTTTAGGGTCCTCAGGTGAAGCTGATGCAGCCAGCCTTGCCTCTGAGTTGGGAACTACATTGCATGTCTGTCAATAGCTTAAGTGATTTTGCAGCTTCTGTGTAGCCAGTCTAGAGAAAAGGGGCAGCATCTTTGCCGAGGGGGTGAACTATCTCTGCAACAAGCACTGATCATAGCTCTTACATTTTGGTCTTTGAATCATTTTAATTGGATATAGTGTGTATTAGTTACATTTCACCTCACTGTGACAAAATAACCTAATAGAAGCAACTTAGGAGCAGAAAGACTTGTTTTGGCTTACCATTCGAGGGTCACAGTTGATCGTGGCAGCAAAGTCAAAGTATAGTGACTCTGTCGAAGTGGGGGCATTGTGATAGCATCTTCACCTGGCAGAGGACTGGGAGGCAAAAAGAGATGAGAAGCAGCTGAAACAATATACCTCCCACCCTCAACTCCCTCCTGCTAGGTCTGGCCTCCTATACTATCCGAAGCCTACCAAAGCAGTACCAACAACCAGGAGCAGATGTTAAAAAAAAAACAAAACAGTATTTCAGATTCAAATAGAAATAAGTTGTAAGGGATAAATCCAATTGCATTTTTTTAAACATGAAGATATTCTGCTTTCTCAGTACCATTTATCTTTTTTATTCCACTAAGTGTTCTTGGTACCATTGCCAAAATAAAAACCTAAACAGGCAAATAAAGTCTCTTTCTGAGCACTTGACTCCATCCCACTGATCTGTGTCTATTTTTTACTCCAGTAACACACAATTTGTTTTCATTAGCTCTATAGTAAGTTTTGAAGTTGAAAAAACAAATGGAGCCAGTGAGATGGCTTGGTAGGTAAAGGTGCTTACAACCAGCCTGAAAACCGGAGTTCAACTCCCAATCCTCAGATGCTGGAAAAATCACACACACACACACACACACACACACACACACACACACACACACACACACTCAGTAAATGCTAAAGAGGTTTTTTTTGAAAATTGAGTCCTCCAATTCTATTATTTTTCAAGGGTTTTTTTTTTTCCCCCGACTATTTGCAGTTCCCTGAAATCCAAATTAGATGTTAAATGAATTTTTCTATTTATTTTTTTTTAAATCACTGAAACTTTTGGTATTTCTTCTCTTTAATTCATGTTTCTAGCTGTCTCAGTTTGCTTCTCTCTTGCTGTGATAAACACTGTGAGCCAAAGCATCTTGGGGAGGAAAGGGTTCATTTCAGCTTACAGTTTATAATCCATGACAAGAAGTCAGATGAGAAGTCAAGCAGGGCAGCAGCCTGGAGGCAGGTATTAAAGCGGAGGTTATAAGGAGTGCTGGTTGTTGGCTTTTGCTCCCTGTGGCTGGCTCAGTTGCACAGGATTGGCAACACCCTCAGTAACCCGAACTGTTCTTTATCAAACACCAATCAAGAAAATGCCCCACAGGCTTGCCCACAGGCCAGTGTGATTGAGGCTTTATCTCAACTGGCTGTAAGTTGACAAAAAAAAAAAAAACTAACTAGCACATATTCTAATACATGAAATAAAAAGTGGCACAAGCTAATAGAACACTATGGGTGATTACATACGTGGATACACTGTGTGGTGTATAAATCAATGTACTTATAGCTTTCTGCTGAGCATGGCTGAAATTAGAAGGAATGTAATCCCTAGCACTTGGGAAGAGTAGGAAAGGAGGTTTTGTGCAAATTCAAGGCCATCTTGGTCTGTACAGTGAGACACTAACTCAGAAGGCTGAAACAAAAGTAAAAAAAAAAAAAAAAGTACCATTATCCTTAAATACTTATTATCCTTTTGCAGTGAAAGTTGACATTTAAAAGGTTTTTTTCTGGGTTTTTGAAATATAAAGTACATAATCGTTACCTATGGTCACTCTTCTTTTCAGTAGAAGAGCTGACCTTTCGTTCTAACTACAATTAAGCATCTAGCACTTGAGATTTCCCTATTCCACCTCCTCCGTACTCCCCTGATCTCTGGCAAACAATATTCTACTCCCCCACTTTTTCTGCAGCCATCTTTCTCGTCTAGAAAAAAATGACATGTGTCCCAGCCTGGCCTCAGACTAGCTGTGTAGCCAAAGATTACCTTCGATTTCTGATCCTCCTGCCTCCACTTCCAGAGTGCTAGTATTAAAGAATTGTGTCACCACACCCTTTTGATGAGATGCTGTGGATAGAGTCCAGGAGTTCTTTACTTTAGCTTGCATCCAGTCTGTCTACTCTGAACTTCCACGACATCAGCTTTATTAGATGTCACATATAAATGTGATCATGTGCTATTTGTCCTTCCGGGTCTGACTTATTTAATAATCTCCAGTCACAATTGTGTTACAAATGACAAGACTGTATTATTTTTACAATTGAATAATAGCCCATTATGTATGTATGTAGCACATTTTTTGAGACAGGATCTTGTGTAAACCAGACTGTTCTCAAATTTGAAATACCCCTGTCTCAGTCCCTTGGGTACTGAATCTACAAGCACCAGGCTTCCAATTTGTCTTCTTTACTTTGATTTATTATTTTTTCTTATATGATGTGTGTATGGTATGCACTCATGTGTAGATGCATGCTCATGTATGTTCAGGTGCATGTACACATACATGCTATGTGGAGGCCCAAAGATGACCCTGGGAGTCCTCCCTGATTGCTTTGCACAGCAACTTCCTATTTATTTTCATCTTTAATGCCTTTTGTTGCTGTTTTGCAGCTTTTAAGGGATATGTTTATTTTTTAGCTATAGCAAATGCAATTATAACTTAATTCCTCTTCAGATATAAAAATGTTTTTGAATTTTTAGAATATAAAAATATGATGTTTTGTCCATCATCACTACTTTCTTTTGTGTTTACCTAATTTTATGCACCCGTACTTTGAGAATATTCTTTACATGTTCTCTGTGGTAATTATGGGAACTATTATAGAACAATATGTAATATTCTAACAACATAAAAATTGATTTTTACTTATATCTACTAAAGCTAAATTGCACACAAAACTCTACTTCTATATGTCTCTTCCCTTCCATGCGTTTTGTGATTGAAAGAAATTATAATTATACATTACGTAGCCTTCTCTGTGTATCTCTCTGTTCAAACAGGCCGGCTTGAACTCATGCCAGTCTTCTTGCCTTAGTCTCCAGAGTACCAGAGTTAAAGGCATGCACAACCAGACCCAGCTTTTTTTTTTAAGTAATGATATATCAACAAGGAGATGGAGTAAAATTCTACAGGCCTACATTCCTCATAGACTCTGTGATAGATACTAAAGTATTTTAGATTGGTCTTATATTTCTTATAATGTAGATCAATTGATCATGAAAATTCTCCAAAGGGGCATTGGAAGATGGCTCAGCTGGCAACATGTTTTCTGTGCAAACACCAGGATCTGAGTCTATACCAAATACACAAAAAATCCAGACATAATAGTATGGTTCTCTGTCCTAACCCCGAGGAGGCAGAGACAAATGGGAATTCTATGGAACTCAGTGGCTAGTTAGAATTGCTGAAACTGTGTGATCCAGGTTCAATAGGGAGAGACCCTGTTTCAAAAAAAATATGGACAGCAAAAAGTAAGACAATCTACATCAAACACTGACCTCTACACATGGATGCACACTTGTGCATTCATAGCAGCATATACACATGCACACATACAGAACATGTGTAACACACGCATAACAGATACACATACATAAAGAACAAAATTCTCTATGGTGGATAATAGCCAGTTGTCCTTTGAGTGAGCCCTTAAAGATAATTTCATCACTAGACATGGCAGAGCTCATCTATAATTCCAGCACACTGGGGATAGAGGTGAGAGGATCACAAATTCAAGGTCATCCTTACTATGTAGTAAGTTTAAGGATAGCTTATGCTATATGAGGGGTTATTTCAAGAGGGTGGGGATGAGTCAGGCTGTAAATAAAGATGTTTCTTGCTGCCAAGCTGGATAACCCCAGTCCAGTCTCCAGAACACACATGGTGGAAGGGGCGAATGGCCACCCACAAGCTGTTCTCGTAAAAACACCTTGACGTGTGCACACCTACATACAGTCTTGCACATACCCTTGTCTTAGGGTTTCTATTGCTGTGTAAAGGCACCATGGTCACACTAGCTCCTATAAAGAAAAACATTTAATTGGGGCTGGATTACAGTTTTAGAGGTTTAGTCCATTATAATCATGGAAGGAAGCATGCTAGTGTGCAGGCAGACATGGTGCTGGAAAGGTAGCTGAGAGTTCTATATATGGATCCATAGACATCAGGAAGAGACACTGCCACACTGTGTCTAGCTTGAACATATGAGACCTCAAAGCCTATCCCCAGTGACAACATACTCCCTCCAACAAGGCCACGCCTACTCCAACAAGACTATGCCTCCTAATAGTGCTACTCTCTATGAGTCAAGCATTCAAACACAGGAGTTTATGTGTCCTATTCAAACCACCACATTTAAGTCCATGGCCACTATAGTCTTATAGCCACATCACAATGTAGAAATACATTCACTCGAACTTCAAAAGTTTCCATAGTCTATAATAGTCTTGATGCTCTTTAAAAGTCCAAAGTCTCATCTGAGATTCACGCAATCTCTTAACTGTAAAGTCAGAATCAAAAAGCAGATCACATACTTCCAAAACACACAATGGCACAGAATATACATGATGATTCCAAAAGGGAGGGAAAAAGACATAGTGAGGAAATACTGGACCAAAGCAAGACCAAAACTCAGCTGGACAAACTCCAAACTCTGTATCTCTAAGTCTAATGTCAAAATGCTCATCAGATCTCCAACTCCTTTCAGCATTGTTAGCTGCAGTGCACTTCTTTCTTTTGGGCTGGTTTCACTCCCTGCTAGCAGCTTTACTTAGCAGCTGTCCCATGGCTCTGGCATCTCCAGAATCTTGGGTTTCCAACACAATCCAGGCTTCACTTTCACAGCTTCACACAATAGATTCTGTAGACTTCCTTGCAGGGACACCCTTGTCCCATTCCTGGCCACAGTCATTTTCCTTAGTTGTGGAGGGAGATTCCATAATTTCTTCCTTATAATCTTTACTCTAAAACCAGAACGATGCAGTTGAAGCTGCCAGGTTCTGCTGGTTGCTGGAACTGGACCATGGTCCCTCTTTTCAATTAAATCTTCACCAGCTTTCTGTTTTCCATGGTTTCCTTCAATGCCTCTGCTCGGCTGTCCTGGCACTATCTCTGTAGACCAGGCTGGTCTTGAATTTGGAGAGCTGTCTGACTCTACCTCCATAGTTCTGAAATTAAAGGCATTTAAAACCATACCCGGTCCTAAATTTTTATTTAATTCCTTTTCATAAATTAGAAACTTAACAGGGTCGGATCTTGCCCTGAAGTCACCATTCCCTTTATTCCATTTGACACCACTACCACTATACATTTAATATTAAACTTTTCTTTATTCAGTTTATCTCTTTGAACACATGACTTAGCTCCATTCCACTTCCTGGTACCCCCTTTCTCCTCTAATCATACATTTTACATTTTTCTATGCTCAGGTCATTCATTTTTATTATAGATCTGCATAAGAGTGAACACCAAAGACCACACACCAGAGTCCATACTAGGCTGTTTTGAGATTTCCTCTGCCAATAAAAATAATCCAAAACTCTTTGATTTGACTTCAGAGAGACTTTTCTGACAGGAAAAAAAGCAGCCACATTCTTTACCAAGAATGGTCTCTAGGGCACATACTAACACTCTTCTCCTCTGAATCTTGTGAGCCAAGCCCCTACAGTTCAAATCATCCTCACCACCACTGCCTTTCATATTCCTAGTAGTATGCCCCATTAAGCAGCTCTTAATGCATTCCACTGCTTTCCTAACCCAAAGTTCCAAAGTCCACATTCCTCCAAACAAAAACATGACTGGCCTATCATATCAATACCTGACCCCTGGTACCAATTTCTATCTTAGAGTATCTATTGCTGTGAAGAGACGTCATGACCACAGCAACTCTTATAAAGAAAAACATTTAATTGGAACTGGCTTACAGTTCAAACATTTAGTCCATTATCATCATGACAGGAAACATGGTTATGTGCAGGGAGACATGGTATTAGAGATATTGCTGACAGTTGTACATCTGTGTTGGCAGGCAGCAAGAAGAGACATTATCACACTGGACCTGGCTTGAGCATATGAGACATCAAAATCTGCCCCCAGTGACACTTTCTCCAAAAAGACCACACCTACTACAACAGGGCCACAACTCCTAATAGGGCTACTTTCTATGATCCAATCATGAGCCATTCTTATTCAAACCATCACAACATTTAAACAAAGAATTAAATGTTAAAAAATTTTTTTAAATAAGAAGAAAAAAATAAAGTAAGGTAGGTTGTTTTAGATGTAAAACCACAGGAACCTTAGAGATTTACACAAGGATAACATTCAAATAAAGTCAAGTATCTATTATTTATACTCCTTTTAAAAATACTGACTTAAGAGAACCCTGAACATTAAACTTACAACACAGCATGCATCCTTGTTCAAGCACTCTAAAAATAGTCTAAATAGACAGTTCTTGACTTTGTGCCAGGATCTTGTCTTTTAGGATAGAAGTTTAAGATAAGTGACACTTCTGATTCTAATTTCTCAGGGAAGATAGCCTCTTTATCTCACTCCAATAATACAGAGGTTACCTAGGGCTGGCAGCCTGGGGATTTCAAAAAAGGCTGAAAATATGTATAACTAATGATTTAAAGCTCATGTCCACCTGATCTATAATTTTTTGACCTTTTGGAACTTTCATGCCACGCCACCACCATCACCACCTCCTTTACAAGGAGATTCTTATTTTAAAAATCTTGACAAGACACAAGAATTGCTAGTTTCACCTCATCTCCATAAAGGAACACCTACTATTCCAAGGTGCCTTTTATTTTTCTTAAATGAAACAAATGTTGGTTGTTATGTACTTTGCAAGTAGTACATGCTGTGGGACACTGAGATGTGCAGTAAAGACAAGTTTTGGCCATTCCAGAGCAAAAACATTTGAGAAACAAGATGCAAACATGGGTTTTCTTCTTTAAAGCTTGTAAGCATGTTCCTGACATTGCCGGAGATCACGGTGGACTGTGACTTCCTTTATGAAGCTTGTGGTGTTCAAAAAGAATCATTACCTTCTTAGCATCCTACCATTTCTGCTCACTTCCATTGTCAGCACTAACAGTTGCCTTTCAGTTAATTAAATAAAAGCCTGGGTACAGGGGAGAATGTTGTTCTGATTTCATAAGAATTTCTTGCTCTGAGCTATATAAGCTACTGGATCAGCAAGGTTCAACAAACCTAGGTCCATGGATGTCTTACTCTACACATCAGTCTAATAGGAAACAAAGTTCAGGTGTGTGCCTCTGCCAAATTGCAAATCACCACAGTCTATGAACATCCTGAGTTTCTCCTAAATATTGGGATCACAACCATTAAGGCCATATGTACCAAAGGTAAACAAAGGACTGGAGTGGTGCAAGGGATAGGCTTGTAAACCTAGCACTCAGAAGATGGGGGTTGTAAAATCAAGTTCATGCTTGATCATTGTGGTGGTTTGAATATGCTTGGCCCAGGGAGTGGCACTACTTGGAGGTGTGGCCTTGTTGGAGCAGGTGTGTCACTGTGGGTGTGGGCTTTAAGACCTTTATCCTAGCTGCCTGGAGGCTAGACTACATTGTGCAGCTAGACCAGAAGCTTGCAAAGTGCCATTTAACAGCATTAGTGTTTATGACTTGCACCTAAATGCATATGAGTGTCAGGCTGGGGAAATAGAGTGCCTTACCCCATGTTTCACCCCCAACAATAGAAAAAATGGAGCATGATGGTATATATCTGTAATCCCAACACTCAGGAAGTAAAAGCAGGAGGACCAGAAGCTCAAGGTCATCCTTAAGGCAGCAAGTCCAATGCCAGCCTGAGATATATGATAATTTTTCTAATATATATCTATATTTTTATGTATATATTAGATGTCTAAATATATTAGATATATAAATAGATAGGTCATATAGATCACATATATATGTAATATATGTATATATCTATATACATATGTATATAGGTAATATATACATATGTGTATGTATAGATGTAATATGTGTATATATAATATATATTCATTATACATTTATATATATATATATATATATAATATGTATATATGCCTAGCATGATGACTAACACTTTAACCTCAGTACTTAGGAGGCAGAGGCAGGTGGATCTCTATGAGTTCTAAGGTATTCCGCCTGGTCTATATACTACTTAGTGAGTTCTAGGCCCATCATATTTGCATATTGAGATCCTGTCTCTTAAAAAGTATGTATATGTACACACACACACACACACACACACACACACACACACACACACGTATACATTCACTCCTTTCTACAAACACAGCCTACAGATCCTAGAGAGAGGAAATGGTGTGTGTATATAGCCTTTGCTCATAGCAAGCCAGTCCAAAATTACTTTTTTAGTCTCTAGTGGGTATGTGGCACAAATCAGAGAGATGAAAATGCTGTCACACTTAACACTATATACACTCCATTTAATAAATAGAATACATATTCAGCAAGGTTGTGTTTTGTTATAATTTTACCTGGACTGCCACTCAGTGGCCATTTGGAGAAATACTCAGAAATGAATGCTGCTTTGATCAACTTTCATCTGTTTTTAGAAATGGCCAGGCGTAAAGCCTTTCCCACTCTTCTCGGCTGTAAGCATGCTGAAGTCCAAGTAAGCTATGCTACTGAATTTTAAGTAGCAACACTCTTTAAGGCCAGACCTTTGCAACCATCCACCTCACTGTTCTATTTATTAAAACTCCTCATGGTAATATCTCCCAAAGGTTTGCAAAGAGTTTGGAGGATTCTTCTGTATTTTCTCTCTCAAGGTCCCCTTTAAAAGGAGATAGTGGCCCAGGCATTGCTCCAAGTTTAACGCCAGCCTGTTTTGAAAGCATCAGTTCCGGGTCAGCCTGAGCTGTAGTGTGAAACATTCTCTCTAAAACCAAGTGAACAAGTCAAAGGGATTGCAAGGCTCCACTTCTTCCTGAGGGTCTATGGGCAGTCAAGGTACACACACACAATTTTAAAATAAAATAAATATTGTAAAACAAAGACAGAGAAGATTCTCTAAATATATGCTCTATTCTCCCACCTGTGTACTCCTTAATCTCTTTCTTGAACAGCTTTATGCGATATGTTTGGCATCCTCTTAACAGCCTATCTCTACTTACACTGGACTGTTCCTTACCCTGGAGGGAAAGCAACCCTTCAAATAAGATATAAAAAGTCTTTTTTATTACTATTTTATTGATTATTTGAAAATTTCGCATCATGAACCTGGTCACACTCTCTTCTCAGTCCTCCTGGGTTCACCTGTCACCCCTGTCACCCAAACTCTCCCCCCCCCACACACACACAGAGAACAAGGAGGAGGAGGAGAGAAGAGGAAGGGCAAGAGGAGGAGGAAGAAGAGGAAAATTCTAATTTGTGTTACTCATATACTCACAAAAACTGGTGGCCAACTCCTTAAAAAAAAAAACAAACAACCTGAGTCTTTGCTAACACATACCCCTACAAGAAGACATCAGTTGTGGAGAGCTACACTTCAGCATCATTATCACAATTTTTAAAAATTCTTTTTGAGGGCTTTCTGTCTAGGCTGTTACCTTTTTGAGGGTGGGCATGGTGTTCAAGTGGGTGTTGTCACAGAAGCCTTCTATGTCCCTCTTTCTCAACTATGAGTCTAGTCATCAATACCACGTCAAAAGTAGCTTCCTTGCCCTTCAGTCAGCAAAAGCACAGAATTACACATGGTTTCCAGAGACAGCACAGATCACTGATATCCACATGGTCTTCCATGTCTGCACAGGCTGCGGACCTCAGCTTGGTGTCTGGTGGCAATATAGACCAGGGACATCGACATGACCCTCTGCTATAGGGGAACACTGAGTGACAGGAAAAAATATTCTAAAATGATAACTTTAATAAAAATCTCTTAAGTAGTTTTTAAAACTCAGAAGTTTTTAAAGTATGCTTTTATCTCACTTTATTGTAATAAAAAAGCTTTTAAAGCCACGTTTTATTGCTGACATTGGAATATAGCAATGCTTATTTTATTTTAGGAGTTTCCCAAATTTTGGGAGTGAAATTTACAACCTCCAACCATAATTTTATGACTTCCAGTGATTTCATGTCTCAGAATATAAGTAAGACACTTGAGTAAATTTTACAATGTTCTCCCATCATTTGATCGCCTGTCCCCTTTTGGATCTTATTTCCTGCCACCATCCCTCACAGATCTAGCTGTATTGACTGATATACCTGGACCACCTTCCCCTCCTAGTTTCCTCCTTTCTTCTTGGCTTCCATGAAACACTCCCATCAGTGCTTTACCTTACCACCTCATTTGAGTATGGGCATCACAACCCCTACATTGCTTCCCAGCATCCGATCTAGAGAACTTACTACACAATCTGATGCTATTGCTCATTGGTTTCTTGCCTACTGTCTGACCTATAGAAAGTAAACTACAGGGATGAGGGAGTCTTGTCTGGTTTTATAGAGCTATATTCTCAGTGCCTTGAATAGTGTGCACAGCACATAGTACATTTAACAAACAGTAATTAAATGGAGACACAAACAAAGTGAGAAAAGAAACAGAAACCTCTTTTATGTGTATAAGGAGCATTTTCTTCACTTTTTGCCTCAAAATGAGAACTTGTCTGATCTCAATAATCTGATGAATCTTTACAAGTTATTTTGTGAACTCTGCTTCATTTTTGACACCAAGTCTGTGACTGTCTCCCTGTCTCTTACACCGTTTCATTAAATTTATCACTTGATCTGTGACACCCCCCAGTACATATATGTTCAGCTTTCAGTGTTCATCATGCCACAGTATTATAGTAAAAATAATCAGCAAATTCATTATGATTATTGTGACTGGTAATATTAATTTATAATTTATTTATACATAAGGGCCTCTAGACTACACCTATAATCCCTGAACTTGGGGAACTGAGGCAGACATTAGGATTTGGAGGCCAGCTTGGGCTGTATAACAAGACCTTGTAAAATAAATGAATGAATGAATGGATGAATGAATGAATGAATAAAAATGCTGTCCTAATCTAAACATGGCTGCTCACACTTGTAATTTCAGCACTTGGGAAGCAGAGGTAAGTGGGTCATGGGGAGGCCAGCTGGAGGTACATAGCGAGTTCTAGGTCAGTCTGAGCTACAGAAGACCTTCTGAGAGGCTGAGCGCCCACACTCATATCACACATATTGGCAGCACGAAGTAGATTCCATGGATTTAACAAAAAAGAAGAGAACACATGAGACTTGGAAGGGATAGTATGGGGAGAGAGGATCTGTGGGGAGGCAATAAAGGGTAGACTTAATCCATACACATTATACATGTATGAAATTCTCAAACAATAAAAAAATTAAAAGTCAGGAAAGAAAAAGAAGAAAAGAAAGCTGTCTCATTTACCCTTCTACCCACTAAGCTCAGTGCTATTCCAACCACAATACTATGCTTAGTACATATTTGGTAGATGAATGAATCATTAAATAAATATGTGAATCAATAAAAGAGGAAAAAACCTTGTTAGTATAGCGGTTCTCTATGTGCTAAGTATCCTTTTCACTATTACAATGGACTACTATGCTAGCTACAGTCTTTTCAGACTCACAACGGCCTGTTTCCTGGACCACCCACCATACTAGTTGCATTTTATTACACTCTGTTATCAGTACAAAATACACAGAGACGGATTTCCCAGTAATAAGAATGATTTGGTTTTTTTTATTCGATATATTCTTTATTTACATTTCAAATGATTTCCCCTTTCCTGTCTCCCTACTCTCCGAAAGTCCCATAAGCCCTCTTCCCTCCCCCTGTTCCCCCATCCACCCCTTCCCACTTCCCTGTCCTGGTATTCCCCTACACTGCTGCACTGAGCCTTTC
>BDUI01003161.1:47133-57847 GCA_002335545.1 Apodemus speciosus | reverse complement strand
TGTTCTTCCAATGGAGGTACAAACCCTTCCACTCCTCCAGTCCTTCTGCCTGCTCCCCCTCCAGGTTGTTGTTTTTCTAAAACCCAATTTATTCCCTCTAATCACAGTAAACAGCATAACAAACTAGAATAGAGAGTAGCAATGGAACCAACGATATGTTCTTACTGAGTTCACTGAACTGCAATCATAAATATATTTTTCAGAGCACACAAACGAAGATTATCTCTTTGTATTTACAAAGTTTGCTCTTACTTTGGTAATGGAGGTGGCCAATAACTAATTTTTTATGAGTGGAGATACACACACTACTGAGGGTGTGAATTTTTTCCTTTTATTGAAAATAGGGGTTTTTTTTCTTATAATATATCCTGATTACTCTTTCCCTTCCTTTCCTGTTCCTCTCCTCCTTGCCATTCTTTCCTATATCTCATTAGAAAATAAACTAGCTTATAAGACATAATAATAAAATGAAAACATAATAAGATAGAACTAAAATTAACACGTTGGGATAGGGAAAAACAAACAAGCAAAAGGAAAAGAGCTCAAAAAAGGCACAAGAAACAGATATAGACACAGAAAGCCTCTCATTCGCACAACCAGGAATCCCATAAAAACACTAAACTAGAAGTCATAATATATACGCACGTGGTTATCAATTGAAGGTTGCTTCTTGACTAGGGGTGGAGCACGTGTCCACTTCTCCTTTCAGCTCTAGGACCCCATCTGGTGCAGACCTACGCAGGCCCCGTGCATGCCGCCTCAGTCTCTGTGAGCCCATATGAGCATTGATCCTGATGATTTAGAGGGACTTGTTTTCTTTTCTTGGTGTCTCCTGTCCTCTCTGACTCTTATGACTCTCTCTGCTTCCTCTTCTGATGGGGTTCCCTGAGCTTTGAGGGGAGGGGTTTGGTGGAGACAACCTGTTTAGAGCTCTGTGTTCCAAGGTCTCTCACTCTTTGTGTAATGTCTGTCTGTGGGTCTCTATATTTCCTCCCATCTCTGATGATGGCTGAGCAAGGCACTGATTTATAAGTGTGTATAAGTATATCAGACTCAAATTAAGAGTGATTTACTGCTATGTTATCTGTTTGTTTTGTTTTACAACAGTAGCATTTTGTTTTACCCCAGGTTCCTGCACTAATTTCAAGTACTTGAACACCCAAGCAGTGTTGGGTATGGTTTCCAGTTCATGGAGTGAGTCACATTTTCTTTATTCACTGATCTGTTGAGGGACAACTGCTCAATATACAAAGTGATATAGCTGGGTCTTGAAGTAGAGCAATGCCCATCTTCCTGAGGAAACGCCAGACTGATTGATTTCCAGAGTAGTTGTACCAGCTTGCAATCCCACCAACAGTGGAGGAGTGTTCCTCTTTCTCCAGCTAAGGATATTAAATATTTCTTAAGTGTTTCTCAGCCATCTAAGATTACTCTGTTGAGAATTCTCTGTTTAGATCTGTAGCTCATTTGTAATTGGGTTATTTGTTTTATTGATATGTAGGTTTTTAAGTTCTTTATATATTTTGTATTTAGTTTTTTATTTGATGTGGAGTGGGAAAAATCTTTTTCCATTCTCTATGCTGCCTCTTTGTCCTACTGACAGTATCCTTTGCCTTAGAGAAGCTTTTCAGCTTCATGAGATACCATTTAGTAATTGTTGATCTTGGTGCCTGAACTATTAATGTTCTATTCAGGAAGTTGTCTCCTGTACCAAAGAGTTCAAGGCTCTTCCCTACTTTCTCTTCTATCAGGTTCAGTGTATCTGGTTTTATGTGGACGTCTTTGATTCACTTGGAGTTGAGTTTTGTGCCTTATGATAAGTACAGATCAAGTTGCATTCTTCTACATACATTTGTCCAGTTCGACCAGCACCATTTGTCTGGTTTCCTAGTGTAGACCAGACTGGCCTTGAACTCACAGAGGAAGTCTACCTTTTCTTCTCAAATGCTGGGATTAAAGGCATGCCTCACATGTGGTTGAAGAAACGTTTTTCTTTTTCTTTCTTTCTTTTTTTAATAAAGATTTATTTACTTATTGTATGTAAGTACACTGTAGCTGTCTTCAGACACACCAGAAGAGGGCATCAGATCCCTTTACAGATGGTTGTGAGCCACAATGTGGTTGCTGGGAATTGAACTCAGGACCTCCTGAAGAGCAGTCAGTGCTCTTAACAGCTGAGCCAACTCTCCAGCTTTCATTCTGCCCCCCTTCACTGTAGCTGTCTTCAGACACCCCAGAAGAGGGCATCGGATCTCATTACAGATGGTTGTGAGCCACCATGTGGTTGCTGGGATTTGAACTCAGGACCTCTGCAAGAGCAGTCAGTGCTCTTTTTTTAAAAAAAAAAGATTTATTTATTTATTATTTGTAATTACACTGTAGCTGTCTTCAGACACTCCAGAAGAGGGTATCAGATTTTGTTACAGATGGTTGTGAGCCACCATGTGGTTGCTGGGATTTGAACTCAGAAACTTTGGTGCTCTTAACCGCTGAGCCACCTCTCCAGTCCAAACTTTTTCTTGTTGAAGTTATCTAGTATCATTGCTCACATTGATTGTTAAGTTGACATCATTTAAATCACCTAGGGACAGGCTTCTGGCCACACCTGTGCAGAATTACCCCCATTATGTTAATTGATATGGAAAAGTTCATGCTAAATGTGAGTGGCATTACTCCATGGTCTGGAGTCCTGGACTGAATAAAAATAGAGAAACTGAGCTAAACACTAGCATTTATCACGGTCTGCTTTCTAAGTGAGGAAGAAGTCTTAGCAGCAGCCTCCTGCTCTTATTGCAATGCCTTCCTGCACCATGATGAACTTCCTTCAAAACCATAAGTCAAAATTACTCCTTAAGTTACTTCTGTAACTTTGGTCAGGCATTTTGTCCCAGCAATATGTAAAATATGTAACTAATGAACCTAGCTTCATTTATTTTGTTCTGGTAACATAAACAAAACAAAACAAACAAACAAATTAAAACACTGGTGAGACTGGGAAGTGGGTTAGTAGTAATGGTGCTCAGTGTGCAAGCCTGGCCACTTGAATGGGATCTCTGGCACCCACATGGTAGAGGGAGATAACCAACTCTAGCAGGTTAACCTCTGACTTCCACGCTCATGCCATAGCGCCCTCTTCAGATCTACAATTGGTGCTCATACATTTGTCGAGTCACCTACAGAAACACARAAATAAAAATAAATAAATCTTTGGGGAAAAAAGTGAACCAAACCCAATGAAACAGCACAATATGAAATTGTAAGGATTTCAAGGATTTGGTCTTGACTGCTAGGCTTATAATCCCTGATAGGACTGGGGAGATGGAAGTCATGTAGAGACAATGGATTCTAGTAGTAGGAAAGAAACATCAGCCAGAACTTGGGGCTTCAGGGTAATTAAAATGGACTGAGGAATGGAAGAGTCAAATATAGGGAAATCAACATTTTTTACCCAAATCATATCAAAAGAACTAATTATTTTTAAAAATCTGAGTCAATTTATAACACAGAGAAAAGCTACAATTAGTCCCTAGTTAGACCAGTGAAGACAATTGTAATTGTCCTCAAGTATATTTGTTAATTATATCTATGAAAAGCCTTGTCTTGGAATAATAAGAGCCCTGAGAGTCGCTATTCTAGCAACCAGAAATTCTACCTACTTCCCCAGTGATTGTTTTTCTAATGAAGAGGCAATGTAAAACATATCTTTTATTTACTTGGTTGCTATTTTTGGAAAAATCCACTGTGTTCATTGCTCTCTAAACAGTCTCCCATGAAATACAAAAGCTTCCTCTGTTTTCAGGGGGAAAATGTGGCAAGCTCACAAACAGTAAGGCCTTGCTCCAATATTACTCCAGCTAGTGAAAGGCAAGCTTTGATTCAAACCTCCAAATGTCCCAGTTGAAGGTATCTGGGGTTGTTTATTCATTTGTTCATTTGGCAAAGTCTCTCTATGTAGCCATAGTTGGCCTGGAACTTGCTCTGTATATCAAGTTGCCCTTGAACTTGTAGTAATCCTCCTGCTTCTGCCTGTCAAGTTCTGGCATTATGGGCATGCACTATCATACCAGGTCAGAACAGTTACTAAAAGATCAATAGGGCTATGCATCAGACCAAAGTCTACCTTGAAGAACCAATGAGTTTGTTAGGATTACCTACAGGAATGTGGAAGACTCAATCAATAGCTACATCACTAAAAATCTTCCTGCAAAAATTCTAGGCAGGCAGTTTAGCTGGCAATTCCYTAGGAGTGGTTACTGCTTGTATAATTTTGGAGGGGTCTTACAAATCTTGTAAGTTTGGGGAAATTTCCTGAATGATGTGTGTTGTTATGTCCTGAGCTTTGTAGGTTCTGTTTACTTGAATCTTAAGGGTGAAATAGTTCAATTTGAAAGAAATTGCTGTCCAACAGTTCATTATTTTCCTCTGGCCACTGCTTAATATAAATATATTTCTGGGGAGGGAGAGGCAAAAGAGGGGGAGATGGCATATCAGTTAGCAAGCAAAATAGTATAGAGAAACTGGGGTTTTCTTTTGTTGGTTGAATGACTGTTCCTACACACCTACCATTAAAGTGTGAGTATCTGCCCCTACCCCACATGTAGTTGCCAGTGTTTGTGGAGCTATGCATTTGGAATATGTCCATAAACTTCTCAAGGGCAGAGAATAGATCTCATAGTTCCTGATATTTCCTAAAATGGTTATGCATTCCTTAAAGTCATTCCACTGATGTTTCTTAAGTATGATGTCTCAAACATTGTGATAAGGACCAGGACAACAATGAGGAATAAGTCACACACAGCCCGGTCTTCAGGTAACCTGCAGGTAAACAAATAAGAACATTCTACTTCATGTTAGTTATAGGGTTTGTTTCATGTGCATTGGTTATTGAGTTTCTATTTATTAAGCTATTTATATGTCAGATTAAGGTGTGCAATAGCACAGATAATTCTCAAAACAACCCTAGGAACTGTATTCTGTAAATGTCTCCCTTTACAAATGAAAAGATTTCAAGGTACAGAATGATGACATAACTTTTCCAGTGTCATACAGATAGCAAAAGAGAATGCCAGGACTAGAGGACTTCAAATGACTCTGGGTCACTATTTTACCCTGAGTATACTGGTATTCACCCTGTGTTGGATGAATAGCAACGCTGAACATAAATATGACCACTATATTGCTTATCACAGACTTGAGACAGTATCATTGGTTGAGGGAATCCCAATTGGAGACTGACCTGTACCACAGCAAGACAACAATGTTAATATTTCTATTTTGTACCTGTAGGATGCAAGGCAGGTGTGGTGGCACATGCCAGTAATCCTGATTCTCAGGAAGTGGAGGCCAGAGAAACATGAGTTCTGAAACAACCTGGATTACTAATCGAGAGCCTCTCTAGTGGCTCATGACTGCCCTGGGAACCCAACACCCTCTTCTGTGGTCTGATGGCCCTTGCATACATCCACACAAACCAACACATACAATTTTAAATCATTAAAACAAAACAAAATACCATGAAAAGACAAAAATGATGAAGGCATGAAAAAAATTGCTCCCTCTCCCATCCACATTGGTCCATCAGCAGTAACCCATTATCAGACTCAAGGCTTGGATTTCTGTTAATGTCATCACATAAATCTTTTAAATATACTCCAAACCCAAATCTGGTCCCAGGAGAAAGGCCTTTTGAAGATGGAATGGATGCGGCTTGTTAGTTCTTTTAGTGCAGATCCATAGCCCCATAAACATGGGCAAGTATTTGACAGAAATGTGATTTCTGGTGTGTATCACAGTGAAATCGAGACCACTGAAACATGTACAAAGAAAACAAATTCTCAACTTACTTTAATTACTGAGAGACTTGATTCTGAGTTGGCTAAGACAGAAAGAACCACATACTATTTTCCATAGTCAATCCATTGTTAAAAAAAAAGAAAGAAAGAAAAAGAAAGAAAGAAAAGAATCTCAGATTTTTCCAATGAAAATGACGTTTTGGAATGAGTAAAAGTCACATTGAAATCAGTCAAATGCTTGAGTTTTTTTTTAAAAAAACTCCCTTTATTATTATCCTGTAATAATACTGTGGGGGTCTTCAAGTGCAAATGAACTTTATCTTGGGTGGCCTTAACCCAGAGAAAAACCAGGGCTTCAGAAACTCAATGGCCACCCAAGTTACTCCAAGCCAGTGACTCCCAGGTCTCACAGTCTTGAGGAGCAAAGACAGTAAGCTAGTAGACAAGGGAGAGGGCTTAAGAACAACGTGTAGTCCTTGAGCTCCAGGCTTCTCTTCCATTGAACTAAATGGGCTTGGGGACTCTGGTTGGGTGGAAGATAAGAACACAGGTTGAGGAATCCAGCCAAGAGGCTTGAAATAGGAGACAAAACCAAATAGTGAGAAGAGAAAATGACCATAGGTCCCCCATTATCTTGATAAGTCGGCTTCTCCATAGGACGCCCCATTATCTTGGTAAGTCAGGGCTTCTCCAAATGCATAACTTCTGAGCTAAACTTAGAAAGAAGGAAGGTTTATTACACAAAATCTGTGTTCTCAAGGCCCAGCCCAGCACTTACCTATAGGAGAGCTCCTTAGCTAAATTTACAGCATTAAGATAAACCCACATTTTTTTTTAAAATCTAGCTTCTAGATTCAGTGCTGAGAGAGGGTTCATTAGATAGCCAGTTCTGCTAGTTCACAGACTTCATCTGAGGCAAGCTCATAGCCTCTGCCTGCCTGCAGCTCACTGAAAATCAGCTCTGCCAGTTTATAAAGGTTGTTTTTCTCCAGGGGCCTCTTACCCTTACCTGCATGTCTAAAACAAACTACCTCATTCCTTCAGTCTCTATCAATATTAAAGACTGTATTGAGGAAACAACAAATATTTCCACCAGATCCCAGACTTTATTTGTTTGTTTGTTTGTTGTTTGTTTGAGGCAGAGTCTCTATTTGTAGCGCTTGCTGGCCTGAATACCCCATGGCCTCAAACTCGAAGCAATCCACCTGCTTCTGCCTCCTGAGTGCTAGATTAATCGTGTTCATCACCACACCTGGCCATAACTTAAACTTTTAGAATTATACTTATTCATTCATTTTTTTCATGTCTCTATGTGTGTGGGCATCCATGTGAAGGCATAAGTGTCATAGTGGGGTGTGGTGGTCAGAGAACAACTTCCAGTTTTCTCCTGATATCCTAAGGGATTCAGGACTGAACTGAGTTCATCAGCCTTGATGGCAAGTGTCTTTAACAGCTAGGTCATCTCACCAGCCACCCTACACCAACCAATATCTTGAATGGAAATCTATCAATACATCCATTTCAGCCCTATCTAGTTTTCCATAACTGCATTAACAATGAAAATGCAATGCACCATCTTGTTTCTATCAGGTTGACATCATAGCATGAGTATTTTTATGGTGTTAGATCATTTTCTTAATTATCACTTAAAATTTTTCTCTGATAGCATGGTCTGCTGATCAAAGGGATCATAGTAGAGTTAACTATTCCCTTGTTAAATGTGTTATTTTCTGATGCTATTTAGTAGTAGGGAAAAAACACCTATTTATAAAGAGACTTCCCATTTCTTGGGTATTCCCGCTCAATAAAGTCCTCAATGTGAAAATACTGGGTAAAAGCATGTGAAATCTTTGAAAGCCATTATAACCAGGGCTGATCATTGTGGTGCACACATGAAATCCCTGCACTTGGAAGGTGGAGGCAGGAGGATTAGAACTTCAATATCATTCCCAACCACATGAGAAGCTGTTTTAAAACAACCAAATTACAAAACAGAGCAAAGCTGCCAGACAAAAGTATACTACCAAATGGGTTTTAGTGGGACACATCATATATTGAATCTCTTTAGATCTAGCTTGAACTGTCCTTCCTTCCTACCTGTATGGCTAGCACCACTGATTACACTGGTTTTAGTGGACGATCTGTACTCTGTTTGCTGTTTGTGGGATGCACAGTGCAACATTAGTCAGTGCAGATGGCTCATTTAAGCCAGTACTTTCTAGCTTGTAAAAGGGGTGTGGGATAAGCATATCTAACTGTTAATGATGCTACAAGGATGAAAGGAGACAATGTATGCCAATCCTTAGTCTGGTGCCTGGCATGTGGCCAGGGCTTAAGAAACAGAAGCCATTATTATCGGCACACTGCTCAGGAGTCATGTGTTTATCTGGCCACTTGACTGTGAGCTTTGGTGGGAACAAGTCATGGTTTAGTCATCTTTGTATTCCCTGTACATGGCAGAGTTCCTGCCGCACATGAAGAATTCCATTACTCATATATTTTAAAGTATTTATTTATTTATTTGTTTGTTTGTTTGTTTATTTATTTATTTATGTGTATGTGTGTCTGTGTGTGTCTGTGCACATGGGAACATGTTAGAGAACAACTTGGCATGAGTTGTCACCCTCTAATGTGTGGTTCTCAGGGATTGAACTCAGGTTGTGACGCTTAGTGGCAGGTACTCTGAGGGTTTATAACTTCGTGCCACTTCTTCTGTGTGGATGAATATGTGATCAGTTAGCTTCCTGTCCCTTTTGCCAAACCTCACTTTCTCCAACGTGAAGGACTCTATCCCTCTGGAATTTTTAGCTAAAACTAATCCTTTCTTACGTTTCTTTTGACATGGTATTTTATCACGGCAGCGGAAAAGTTGAGTAATGCAATGCTTTTACTTTACTGTGGTTTATTATATGATGCATTAGGTAACCTCAACAAACTCAAATCATTCTGTAGTTTTCACAAAGTGAATACCTAGTCTGTGGGCCAATGGCATGATTCAAACTCCAAAATGATCAATGATTGTTCAGCTACCTTTATATGCAGCAAGAAAGATACAGGCTGGAGGGGCATGCCTTTGTGGAGTATCTGCTGAACAGCATGTCTCTCTGGATAGTGGGCTGAGGATGGGACTGTGCCAGGAGGTCCAGCCTCAGGTACCTCATATGGTTGAAATATGGAGTCGAGGAAGCCTATTTCCTTCCCTTCCCTCTCTCCTTTTACCTAATTCACTCCAGGCACACACCTTTTGTGAGTTTGCTCTGTGGAATGAATGTCTGTGATATCTGATATAAGTTCAGTTGAGTAGAAGCAATAATTGGGAGAGAGCAATAATTCATCCCCAGCCCCCAAACCAGCTTTTAGCTACAACCAAGAAGACTAGGTGATTAATCTGACCTCCATCAGCACAGAGAGGTCTCTTCTTGCTTGGAGTTTCTGTTTCAGGGAAATCTGTAGAACTTTGATTCTGAAAGCCACATCGAGATGGCCTTGGGAACCGTGTGAGGCAAATGACTGAGCTTTACTGATTTCAAATTCTTTTCCTAGTACTGAGGCAGCTTGGAGGCTACTTGCTGACTCCATTGGTGACCCATGTGATTCGCATGAGTTTCCTCCCTCTTTAGGCTCAATTTTCTCATCTGCAGAAGTGGTGGCTCACAACTCTCTGTAATGGGATCTGATGCCCTCTTCTGGTGTGTCTGAAGGGAGCTATGGTATACTCCCTTATTTATATATACAATAAATAAAAAAATAAATCTTTAAAAAAAAGAAGTGTTGGTCTGAAAGACCTGGTTTTCAGTTTAAGTGCAGCCTATGTTTATGGATTTGCCCTAGCTAGCCTATTTAATTTCATTTTGTTTCTCCAAGGAACTGCTTAAATATCCTAGACTTTATCCATAGAATCACGTGCATATAGACGGCCTGAGAATAGGCAGGAAACTGTGTAGGGAAACAATTGGATTAACGAGGGTGGGGGAGACAGAGAAGGGGTAGAAGGATGGGGAATACGCTTCACCTACCATTTCTATTTGCACAAAGATACTTTTATGTGAGACAATACCATGTACAATGAAAACATTCTAATACAGAAGAAAAAACATTGGAAAGGCCGAATGCCACATAAGAAGAAAGCATTTTCTATGACTGAGCTGTTCCCTTAATAGTGCTATTGTTTCCTCCTAAAGGGGAGGTATAGTGTGTGTGTAATGTCCTGCAAGTTAATTCTGTCTGACTGGTTACTGTTTCCATCGGTGAGTGAAAAGTTCATTTGTTGACCCAGCAGTGGTCCAGTTTGCTCTGAACAGTCCAGACCCGCCTGCCCAGTCTTACATGTGACCAATATGGCCCTAATATAGCCAACCTGCCTACTAATGTGGTCCTTGGGAGCATCCTTCAGTGTAAAACTAGAAGCACTGGAGGAAAAAGAAGAAAATATAGGACCGCAAGGCTGAATTTTCTCACTCTTTGGCTAGAAATGAAAAGATAACGATGTGTTTGTTCACCGTGAACTTATGGGAAACTAGATGGTGGCTACCTTGTGAAGCCAGACGGAGAGCTAGTGGAACCAGAAAGCAGCCAAGATGCTTGCAGAGCTAGGTGAGCTCTCTGGAAGTACAAGCAAAGAACAGCAGCTGAAAATTCCTACGTTGAAAGGCTGAAAATTCCTGCTTTGAAATACAAGTGTTGCTTGTATTTCTCCATAAATTATTTTATTTGTGCCCTCTCTTTGGTATAAAGAGAAAACAAAACCTCAGTCTGCTTCAGTATCTTGAGCGTTCACCAAGCCGGGCGTGGTGGTGCACGCCTGTAATCCCAGCACTTGGGAAGCAGAGGCTGGTGGATTTCTGAGTTCGAAGCCAGCCTGGTCTACAGAGTGAGTTTCAGGACAGCCAGGGCTACACAGAGAAACCCTGTCTCAAAAACCA
>BDUI01003160.1:92685-110111 GCA_002335545.1 Apodemus speciosus | reverse complement strand
CTAATTTCAGGCTTGAAAATCAGATGTGAAGTGGATTGAGGTTGTCAGGTGATTCAGACTTGTGATGTTCTGCTGCAGCAAGACCAGTGAGAGGACACAGAGAGTGTAAGCAGGACTCCACAGTGACGGGCACTTGGATAGCCGACCTAGCAGTGCTTCACGGGGCTCCTGTCTTAGTTGATCTTCACTTTACTGAGAAAGGCACAATAGAATCCTTCTCCGGGCTTTCTGGCTGGTTCTGGTCACTCCCGCTGGCTCGTGTGGATTTGGCAGAGGAGGAGGAGGAAGCCTAGCTGTTTCGTATGGATCACRCCGGATTACATGCCACCACTGCTGATTCATGTTTGGTGCTGCCCTTYGGACTGGACTGTTAGTATCCTGACAACAGAGACTGGAATCACCCCAAGGAACTACTTCTAAACAGGTCCACATCCCCTTGTTCTATATACCACCTTTTCTCCCCTGCTTTTAGATACTAGGCTAGAAAGGGGGGCTAGAACCTTTATTAAAGTAGGTTTTAAAAAATCTAAGCCTACACAGATACTTGGTTGTGAATTGGATATGAAAATATTTCTTCTTAAACTCTATACTATCCTGGGGGTGGGGTAAGTTTTCCTAAAGAATGTAATTTTAAGTAAAATATTAAAAGTTAAAGGGCATTTCCAGAAGGTATATCTTACCACCAAATATAACTATATAGGAAAGGAGATCAGATAAAGATTCAGGATTTTGTCTAAATAAGTCCCAGTATTTTAAACTTTAGGTTTCCAATACAAAAGAAAAGGATTTGCCCTTCTGATAATATGGCTGAGTAACCAAATRGAACACTGAGGGAAAAGAAATGCTAGCAACAAAATACAAAGGGAACTTTGAGCAGGGCTCAAATAGTGGGTAAGAATAAAGATGATCCCAGCTCTACTGGGGATCCAGGTTACCAGAAAYGAAGAGAAGATTCAAAAAATCATACAAACAGTGACATGGATGGTGGGACCCCATTTTTCCTAAGGATATTTAGCTAGGGATTAAGTAACTGGGAATGTCAATTCCATGATTGATAGGCCTTCACTGTAAGGATCTTTCTATGTTTTTTTCTTTAGTCTAAGCCAGTAGTTCTTAACCTGCTTCTTGACCCCCTTGGGGATAACATGACCCTTCCCAAGGGACACCTAAGACCACTGAAAAACACAGATATTCACGTTACAATTCATAACTGTAGCAATTACAGTTATAATAGCAATAAAAATAATTTTATGGCTGGGGATCATCACAATCTGAGGAACTTTATTAAAGAGCTGAAGCATTAGGAACGTTGAGAGCCACTGGTCTAAGCTGTTAGGAGGAGCCACTTAACTGACATCTGTACCCAGTCTGGGACAAGGAAGGAACGATCCTTCTCTGACAATCAATTATTCTGAATACTCCACAATCATTATGAGGAAAATGCTCTCCAGCCTCCAGGACCGCTGAAATCAGGTGTKTGCAGCCATGACCACTCTGAAGGCCTTGCTCTAGTCAACACAGGCTTAGGAAGACACCAAGCAYGACACCTCGGTAAACTCTAGTCGGCCATGCTCAACCTTCAGTGTTTCTCCCTCAGGTCAGCAGAAGACCCTCATCAGCGACTAAGAAAAACAGCTTGTGATGTAGGTGCCATGTGAGGCTTATGACTCATTCATGATCAAAGCTTGTCAATGGTGAATATGTACAGCTTGTGATAAAACTAGAAACTGWACACATGAGAAGGCCATGCATGACTGTAAGAAATTAAAAGAGTAACATAAACCCCATTTGTCTCCATTTTGAGGACCAGGCCTGGTTTCAAAAAAAAAGAAAAGGCCCTAAAACGCCAGCTTCAGAAATAGACCGTAAGTCCCAGAAGCTAAGTCATAAGACGCCAGTTTTAGGAACAGACCATAAAATCCAGACCAAGATCATAGAACTCTCTCCCAAAGAACAACCTGGGGATAAACACAAAAATGGGGAAATATCTTCTCTCAGAATGGGCCATCTGCGCTGGGCAGCCCTATCTCATCCCATGGTTAAACGTCCATGACATGGGAATGTGGACCACTGACCACCTGTGACCCCCTAGTGAAATTTTAGATTACCTAATCCCTCTAGAGAGTTCTCCCACTTCCCTGTAAGAAGGCCTGTATGCCTCTGTCTGGGTCGCCATTTCAAAGAATGGTTGATCCCGCACGCTGGTTGTTTCTGCAGAAAAAACGCTCTTTGTTTCTGCATACTATCTGAATCTGGGGTCTTCTTCATCAATTTTTGGACCCTTACAAAATGAAATCTGAGGACAAGCATGGCACACCCTATTTTTAGCTACCTAATTAAGCTATTTCTGTCTTATCTGCAGGCTATTTCTCAGTCTTGTTGGCATAGTCAGGCTTCTCAAACACGTTGCGTCCTATTCCCACCCTAGACACTATACCTCCCAACCTTGACCTTATCCCCAGTGTTGCAACATGAGACCCAAATAAGGCTTCTCCTAAAAAGTTTAATTTATTTTTATAATTTTCTTTAGCTTGCTTTCTCACTCTCACTCACTGTGTGTGTATGTGTGCATGAGTGTAGGTGGCTTCTGTAGAGGGCAGTGGATCCTCTAAAGTCACAGTCACTCCATATGAGTGCTGGGAACTGAACTCAGGTCCTCCACAAAAGCAGAACATGCTCTTAACTGCTTAGTCATCTTTCCAGCCCCACTGAACTTTTTTTTCCTGTATCACAGGCAGAGGGGATGACCTAGCAACAGCATGGAAAGACATGCCTGTTTTCAGCCTAGAGTTAAAGCAGCATCAACAGTAAAGGAGGTGGCTGCAGAGGCTGACAACAAACTAAAGATGGTAGCAGTCCTGAAGAGACAAGACTGTAAACTCTGGTCACAGGAAAAAGTGCAGAGATGTCATATGTTAAGAGCCACTGTCTTAACAGCCAAAGCACAGGGACCATAGCACTAGCTGCTCTACTGACACCCAGACTAAGTGCTGCAACGCTAGCTGCCAGGTGCTGACACCTAAAACCTAGCACAGCACACCTGTGACATGCAACTTAAAAGTTATTAGTGTGTGGCTCAAAACCTCAGATTCATACGCCTCTATACTTTTCAATACTAAGAACTGTGAGACCCTGGGTATGTAAGACCAGCCTATAAGTCTCTGACACTCAAGAGCTTGGAGAAGCCAACATAAAGAAAGGTGTTCCTTGCTGATTTGTGATTTCCACCTGAAAATGACAAAGGACTATAAGCCAGCCATTTGTACAAGCAGAGTACAGTTACCAAGCTCTATACAAGAATGAAACCAATAAAAAAAAGAGCCCCAGTTCTTGAAAGAAATTAACACGGCTGAACAAAAAGAATGTCAGAGAAAAAGAAACATCACATAATTTGGATGAGTACATCTGGCACCACCCAATACCAATACTGCAAGGGCTCTGCACTGCCAAGACACTTGTTATATTGACCTTCAGTGAAGTCAAGATGTGTGCACATGTGGGTGCATGTACAGAGATCCAAAACCTTAAAACCTAGTTTAGGCTCTAGTTATATGGATATTACAGTATCTGTTAATCTAACATTTACCTTTCTAAATCATGTCTTATCATAATATTAATATAACATATACAGTAACTTGTCAATAAGGTATCAACTCATATATAATCTAATATTTAATAATCATCAATATAGAAATTCATATGGTATTTTATACTTAAATTTTATATTAAATTAAATGAAATTTTTAAATCATTATATAACTTTAAAACAAGACTTTTGCTGTGAAAAGACAGGCACAAAATGCTCAGGGTCTGCAAACCACAGATGCTTTGCCGCTTCTACTCACCCGTGCTGCTGAAGTGTGAGCTCATTCACACACATCAGCAATCAAATAAATATGGTTACGTCTTAAAACTCATTTACAAAGCAAGCCATAGGCTCAGGATCTGAGATTGATGGTGACCACTATTCTAAGGCGTCTGTCTTCATTTCAAATGTACAAAATAGATATAATTCAAACTGAAGACATTTTGTAAAATACTGATTTGATTTTATTACCCAGGCAAAAACTTCAGAGCACAAATAAACACACCTAACTTAAGAGAATCTGTAAGAGATGGGAGGGGTCAAATTTCCTGACTGGCAAAAGCAGTACCAAAGAAACGCCCACTCCTTCTCTTCCCTCAGCTGTGCTGTAGCAAGAGCAAAGGCTCACTGAGGCGGAGACATACAGGCAGAGCCCACACCTGTCCAGCAATGGCTGGAGGCTGAATAGGAGGGTGTAACCTTACGTCAAGCTGCAGCTATATTGTGAATTCCAAACCAACCATGGTTCTTCAGTGAGACTAAGACTCCAAAGTAAATTAGCAATCAATAAGGACAGTAAAGATTCCAGTGACTCAAGAAAAAAGCAAATAATAAATATTTCTAGAAAGAAATAATATACACAATTGCTTATAATCTGAAACTCTGTGTTTTTATAAACACACAGGTAAGTAAAAGCAAAAACCTGCTCACCATCTGGCCAACATGCTAAGATCAAAGAGTAACAGAGGAGAGAGGTAGGAGTGCAGACAACAAAGTCATAAGCAGCTAGTAGTCACGCATAATTTCCAGAAGAGAAATGGAGAGACGGGAGGGCAGCTGGTGGGCGTCAGCATCTGTGTAGCATCCTGAGGTCTGAGACTGACTCTCAACAACCGTCAATCAATCTGAACACATGGGAGTGCTCAGCATCAAGTAGAAAAAGATGTATTTCAGGGAAACTTTCAGCAAAATTGTTCTCTCAGCAGTATTAATGAAGCTAATTGATCCACTAAACACATTAAATAACTGAAGCAAAATCAGAAATATCAAATTATATACTTTTCATAATATATACAAATTATATATAGTACTGTTAGCAGGCATAAAAATTATATGTTTTCAGATAATAATGATTCATTTTTTCTTCTTTTTTAATGAAGGGGACTTTGGCTCCTAAAGAAGAGTTCCTAAAAGCAAAAGCATAATTTTTACTAAGTTCTTGTTTGATTTAATAGGAATCCTTATCCAGTAGCTAACAATCCTCTAACATTTACTCTAGACTATCCATATATATGCAGCTATTTTAAGCAATGGTTAAAAAAAAAAGGTCTAAATAAACTTTAACTCTTAGAAAATGTATATTAAAGAATAAAAATTAAATGCATAACTTATTTTTTGAGAGTCCATATTCTCCAATAGTTTAAAATTTATTTCACTTGAATATAAGAAAAGGATATTATTAATTTATTGATTTTTCTTAAAGGTGCATCTACTCCTACTGGGTATTACTTAATGTGTACGAAAATCCTCTACTAATAGGAAGTAGCACATAAAAAAAAAAAAAACCCTAAGAATGTTTTTTCCTCTTGCCAAATTGGTATTTGTATTGCCAGTGCTACAATAATTTTATTTACATGATGGCATTTCTTATCTTCCCTAAACAAATGTGATTTATAGACAAATAACAGTTTTATTACAAAGGAAGTGGTGCCAGCAAGATGGCTCAGTGAGTAAAAGCACTTCCTGCCAAGCCTGAGGATCTGAGTTCAATTCCCAGACCCGTGGTAAAAGAAGGAAAACAAGCCCCTCTAAGTGTCCCTCATCTACACAAGTGCCATGGCATGAATGCACACAAACACACACACTCMCAAACAGCCGTGTGTCTGATACAGTAACTGAGGCAGGGCAAGGAGATGGYTCACTGAAGTGTCTGTCAGGCAAGCATAAGGACCTTCACTTGAATCCCCAGAACCCACATAAATCTAGACACTGAGCACATATCTATGATCCTAGTGAGAGGAAGAGACTGGAAAATTCCCAAATCWTAAAGGCAGACAGCCTAGCACATGCAATAGCAAAAGACAAAAGACTTTGTCTCAAATGAGGTGGAAAGTGAGAACTGATACCCTAGGTCATCGTATGAATTCCACGTGTGCATCACAGCATGTACACAAACATACATATATATCCACAAAACAAGCATGAAAACAGACATGAAAGTAGACATCAGAATCTGTGACTGTTAATCTTGTCAATTTGATGGGATCTAGAATCACCATGGAATCACCATCTCTCCCTTGTCTTTGAGGATTTTTTTGGATTGGTTAATTGAAGTGTGGATGCACATGGGTTCTACCATTCCAAGGATTACGGTGAAGGAGTAAGGAAAAGGCACTCAGTGCTCTCTGCTCTGACTGCACTCAGCGTGCCCAGCCCCAACTGCACGCTGTGCCAAGCCTTTTGGTTATGCTTCCTCACCTTCCTCACTGAGACAGGCTATGTTCTCTAAAATGGAAACCCTTCCTTAAGTTGCTTTTGTCAAGAATTTTGTTGCAGCAGTGAAATAAATATCTAATAGAGATATATTTTTCTTTTAGAACCATATTTACAATGAAATTTAATTTGTAAAAATTTTAGAATAAGATTAAAAATAACTAATAATAACAGAATTGTGCTAGACATGATGGCACATGCCTGTAATCCCAATACTTGGTAGAACAAGAAGTACAGAAGTTAAGGATCATTCTCAGCCACATAGTCAAGAATTTGGCCTGTGCTAAATGAGACCCTGCATTGAACAATAAATTAGAATTATACCATATCAAAGCGTAATTATCACTACTCTTGCTCTTTGTAGTTATTTTTAAGCAAAATGGGTTATCTAAATATAAACACTGAGAACCGTCAAAGTTCACTGGATTATTACTAACAGGTAGCAGTACATGGATATGCTGGGGAAAAAATTCCATGTCTTACAGACTTCATGACCCTAACAAGCATGATATGTAATTTAAAACATGTATTGTTCATTTAGAATTTTTCCATTTAATATTTCCACACCGCAATTGGCCACTAACAGGATTCAAAGAAATGTAAAGCAGAAATAAAGGAGAATGACTATATAACTCAATCCAAAAGAAAACAAGGGGAAAAAAGGTCAAATGGAATATAAAAGGCATTTGTTTAAACCTAACCATTTTAAAAAGCACATGAAATATAAGCAATCTGAAACACTTCAATTAACAGCCACCAGTGGCCACATTAGAGCGCCCAGCAGAGCCTGGGGCCATGGCCCAGAGTTTGCAAACACTGCTGCTCTTCCTGAGTTAGGGGGCTAACAGTCCCCTAACTCCAGTTCTTGGGGATCTGACTTAATGCCCTCTCCGGCCTCTACAACACACAGCACTCATACACAAAAATAATTTTAAATTAAAAAAAAAAAAAACCTCTACTGAAACAAAACTCAGTCGAAATATAAAGGCTCAGTACAATTTCTAAAATCTAAAAAGAAAGTCACACCAAAATGAGCAAGCTCAGACGTGAAGACAACTCAGTAGTAAAGGCACTTGCCACCAAGCCCAAGAACCTAAACTCAACACCCAGAAACTACATGACAGAAGAGAAGCAGCCCACACACTGTCCTCTCACCTCCACACGTGGGCCACTGACAGGCACAGGCGCACACATACACACAAAGGCTATAAGCTAGTTTTTAAATTAGTACATTTAAGAAAAGAAATTAACAGGTATCTAGTCATCATATCTAAATCAAGGAATTATTGTATACTGAATTTGTGGAACAAACAGAAACAAACAGAAGCTGCAATCTATGGCCTTGTTATCTTTAATGGCAAGTAACAATTAGAATAGCATAAAATCAGCAGCAAAGAAAAAAATCTACAACCACCAACAAGCCATTAAGTCTCAAACTACAGTACCTTTTTTGCTGAGAGCACTTAGGCATATAAATTATAGTGTTCACAGCATGGGACACAGTAATTAAAGTCACACTGGCCCCCCAAAGTTCATTCATTCCTAACACTCTAGGAGAGCCGTCATGAGACTACAGCCTTCCTGGATTCTAGCCAGGTATTCCGTCCTCTTCAAAACGCTGTAACAGAATAACGACAAACACATACCTTTTCCAGATCAAAAAGGATAGGATAAACAAGTATAACACAACTCCATAGACTTCTAATAATCTAGTAATCTTGTGCAGCCACAGCAGTGAAAGCCTCCTCAGCAAGTAAAGGGCAAGTAACTTTGTGGANCCTAACAAGCATGATATGTAATTTAAAACATGTATTGTTCATTTAGAATTTTTCCATTTAATATTTCCACACCGCAATTGGCCACTAACAGGATTCAAAGAAATGTAAAGCAGAAATAAAGGAGAATGACTATATAACTCAATCCAAAAGAAAACAAGGGGAAAAAAGGTCAAATGGAATATAAAAGGCATTTGTTTAAACCTAACCATTTTAAAAAGCACATGAAATATAAGCAATCTGAAACACTTCAATTAACAGCCACCAGTGGCCACATTAGAGCGCCCAGCAGAGCCTGGGGCCATGGCCCAGAGTTTGCAAACACTGCTGCTCTTCCTGAGTTAGGGGGCTAACAGTCCCCTAACTCCAGTTCTTGGGGATCTGACTTAATGCCCTCTCCGGCCTCTACAACACACAGCACTCATACACAAAAATAATTTTAAATTAAAAAAAAAAAAAACCTCTACTGAAACAAAACTCAGTCGAAATATAAAGGCTCAGTACAATTTCTAAAATCTAAAAAGAAAGTCACACCAAAATGAGCAAGCTCAGACGTGAAGACAACTCAGTAGTAAAGGCACTTGCCACCAAGCCCAAGAACCTAAACTCAACACCCAGAAACTACATGACAGAAGAGAAGCAGCCCACACACTGTCCTCTCACCTCCACACGTGGGCCACTGACAGGCACAGGCGCACACATACACACAAAGGCTATAAGCTAGTTTTTAAATTAGTACATTTAAGAAAAGAAATTAACAGGTATCTAGTCATCATATCTAAATCAAGGAATTATTGTATACTGAATTTGTGGAACAAACAGAAACAAACAGAAGCTGCAATCTATGGCCTTGTTATCTTTAATGGCAAGTAACAATTAGAATAGCATAAAATCAGCAGCAAAGAAAAAAATCTACAACCACCAACAAGCCATTAAGTCTCAAACTACAGTACCTTTTTTGCTGAGAGCACTTAGGCATATAAATTATAGTGTTCACAGCATGGGACACAGTAATTAAAGTCACACTGGCCCCCCAAAGTTCATTCATTCCTAACACTCTAGGAGAGCCGTCATGAGACTACAGCCTTCCTGGATTCTAGCCAGGTATTCCGTCCTCTTCAAAACGCTGTAACAGAATAACGACAAACACATACCTTTTCCAGATCAAAAAGGATAGGATAAACAAGTATAACACAACTCCATAGACTTCTAATAATCTAGTAATCTTGTGCAGCCACAGCAGTGAAAGCCTCCTCAGCAAGTAAAGGGCAAGTAACTTTGTGGARCCAATGTAAGCCAAGTCTGATATTCAGGCAACGTAACTTTCAGGCTTATATGTAACATAAAAGAGACAACACAGGTTATAGCTAAAACTGTTTGCTGTTGTTGCATGTACGTACTTTTTAAATCAGATATTTATATAAAGTATCATGCTCCAAACAGATAAATTAGAATCTCCCTTCCACTACTTCTAGACTCCAGACACAGGAAACATTCAGAAAACCATGATTTCTTCCATTCCCAAATTCGTACATTTTTCAAACTATGTTGTATGATCTACTTATATTTCACCCACCCAAAGGTTATCTGCTTTGGTTTTTTTAACTTATACCTTTATCTTAATCAGCTGTGAAAAGACATCAAGACAACTCTTGTAAAAGAGCATTTTTAATTGTGAGCTTGGTTACAGTTTCATAGTTAGCCCATCATCACCAGGGTGCGAGCTCAGCAGCAGTCATGAAGCAGGAAGAGTTGCTGAGAACTACACACTGATCCACATGGAGAAGAACAATACTGGGCCCACCCCCAGCGACACACTTCCTCCAACAAGGCCACACCTCCTAAGCCTTCTCAAATAGCGCCACTCCTGGTGACTAAGCATGCAAATAATAAGGGACTATGGGGCCATTCTCATCCAAACCATTACAACAAAACAATACTTAATGCTAAAGTTAATCATTAAACAAATGTTAATTTTTCCTTAAAAACTTCAATGTACCATGCTGTGGTGAATATGCTTGGCCCTGGGAGTGCCACCATTAGGTGTGGCCTTGCTGGAGGAAGTGAAGTGACTGTCAGGGTGGGCCTTGAGGGCCTCGGCTTGTACACTCAGTGAGAGGAAAAGTCTTCCATTTGCCTTCAGAACAAGATGCCTTCAGGACTCTCAGCTCCTCTAGCACCATGCCTGCCTGGATATTACCATGATGATAATAAACTGAACCTCAAACCTATAAGCAAGTCACAATTAAATGTTGTCCTTTATAAGAGTTTCCTTGGTCATGGTGTCTCTTCACAGCAGTAAAACCTTAACTAAGACAAATACCTACTACAGTGGTTTAATAAAAATAATCCCCCATAGGTTGGATGTTTGAATACTTGGTCCCCAGTTCATGGCACTATTGGAGAAGATGAGGAGATGTGGCCTCGAGTGTCATTCAAAGCAGACTTTCGAGAGTTTAAAGAGTCCACACTACACTGAGTCCCCTCTCTCACTCTATTCCTTTCGAAGGCATGAGCTCTCCACCTGCCGTGCCTCCATCCTCCGTAACTGCTCCTGCCTGCCATGCATTCGCTTTGCCATATGGCCTCTTATCTATCCATCTAGAACTACAAGCTAAAATAAACTCTCTCTCCCTTAAGATGCTCTTGGTCATGGTATTTTATCACAGCAAAGGAAAGCAACTCAGACACCTATCTTTCTGTATTATTCTTCAGTGAGAGTAATTACTAATTATGTGAGCATGTGAACTTGGTAAGTCTCATTAAAAAAAAAAAAAAAAAAAAAAAAAAAAAAGCCCAGCTAACAATGCCATAATTTACTCCAGAAGCACACCCTCGAATTCCTGTGCTCACCTCTATAATCTGTTTCTACTTCTCTGGAGCCACTGGCTTAGTTCCATTGGCTCCCTATCATTTTCTCTAGAATATAACAAAAGGAAAGTAACATTCTCTGAAATGATTTCCTGCAATCCTTCCTACTGTGAATAATAACCAGTTTACTTCCTACTTTAAAGATGTAATTGAGCTGCTTACCAACTTAAACTCAGTGGCAATGAATAGATGAATGCACAATGTCACTGTGATGGTTTGTATATGCTTGGCCCAGGGAGTGGAACTATTAGGAAGTGTAGCCTTGCTAGAGTAGGTGTGTCACTGCAGGCCTGGCCTTAAGACCTTCATCCTAGCTGCCTGGAAGTCAGTCTTCCACCAGCAGCCTATGGATGAAGATGCACAACTCTCAGCTCTCCTGCACCGTGCCTGTCTGGATGCTGCCATGCTCCCACCTTGATGATGATGAAATGAACCTGTGAACCTGTAAGCCAGCCCAATTAAATGTTAACCTTTATAAGACTTGCCTTGGTCATGGTATCTGTTCACAGCATCTGTACATTTAAAAGTGGAATAGAGGCCAACTTTTAATACCTGCACTCAGGAGTCAGAGGCAGGCAAATTTGTGGAACTCAAGACTGCCCTGGTCTACACAGGTCATCTGGAGCTATAATGTGAAACCCTGTCTTAAAAAAAGAAAGAAGGAAGGGAGAGAGGGAAGAAAGGGAAGAAAGAGGGAGACAATAAGTAGTACTTTATGTATATCTTACTAAAATATAAAATAATCAAAAGACATTTTATAAGGATATAGAAATAGCCAAAAATAACATGAAAACATGTTAAACATTATTAGTTACTGTGAAAATACTAATCTAAAGCACATACAATATCACCCAGACTCAGCTGTTATGAAATGAAAGGAAAATAAGTGGTTTCATAAATATAAGCAAACAGTAATAAACTCTTGAATATCATAAGTGAAGACATAAAATGGCAGGGTTATTACAGGAATGAGTTTGGCAAGCCATCCAAATATTAAGCAAAGAATTACCACATGGACCCAGAACACTTTCTCATATACCCAAGAGAAATATAGGCTGGTGTTCTTCAAAAGCTTGTTCATAAAATTTGTAATCCCATCATTCTTCTTAACAGCCACAATGTTATCCAGCCATGAAAACAAAGTGCTCATATACTCTAAATTAACTAATCCTATTTTGGTGACAAACAAAGCAAATTATAAAAGAGTGAATTTAACTGGGCTTATAGTTTCAAAGGGTTAGAGTGCATGACCATCATCTTGGGGGAGATGACACAGGCAGGCAGGGCAGGCACAGAAGCAGCAGATGAGAGCTCACGGTCCCCCCAAATAGGAGGCAAAGAGCACATGGGAATGGCAAGAGGTTTTCGAAACCTCAAAGCTCACCCCCTTGACACAACTCCAACAAGACCACTTCCCCTAATCCTTCCCAAACAGTTCCACAAACTGGGAACCAAGTATTGAAACACATGGCTCTATAGAAGCCATTCTCAYTTAAACTACCACATCTCTACGACTTAAACGAACCTCTCAAAAACTTCTAAATAAAAGATACTAGACATGAATATAATATATTACTTTTATGTAACATACTAGATTATACAAACCCACAGAGATAGAAAGCAGATTAGAACAAGCATCAGTAGGTACAAAGTATTTTAGTGAAGTTATAAAAGGTTCTGAAACTAGATTGTGCTGGAGATTGCAAAAGATTATGAATACAATAACCCATATATTAAGTATAATACTACTACTATCTATTGGGTTATACATTTTTAATGTTTAATTGTGTATTAATTTCACATTTCACTTCTTTGTTTCTTGGAACACTGTGTGAAACGACATAGAAAAAGAAGTTAGCACTCTAAACATGACAGCAAAGCATCAATTAAGCCAATAAAAGTGAAAGATAGCTATGGAAGGAAGGCACTGAGAGATCTGAAGCAAAGGGAAGAAGATAAGGTCAACAGCATAGTCATAGACTAGTGAGAAAAGAATAAAGATTGTAGTGTTAAGAACAAAGAATTTGTTGCTGCCACATTTTATAATGATACTGCCGGTCGATGAAATAACCAAAGATGAACAACCAAAAGACTATGAAACAAAAGTTTTCAACCAGGATAAGAGAGACACCACAAATTAACACCTAGTAGCAACAACGAGAGAAGCACAAAAGGACCTAGCTAGGGGGTGGTCAGTTGTTTGTCCCCTACAAGAATAAGGGCCTGAGTTCAGAACACAGCATTCCTGTAAAAAGGATGGGGACTATGGTGTAGAGAGCAGAGAAAAGAGGATCTGTGGGACTTGCTGGCCAGTCTAGTAAAATCAGTGAGTTGCAAATGGGTTCACGTTTGTTGATACTTCCATTCCCGTACTTAAAATACCTATTCATCCCAGTTACAACACCTGAAACAAGAACTCAAATCCCAGGGCCTGACATTTTCCAGCAGCAGTTATGGAGCCAGTGTTTGGAAATTATTTAATCACAGGCTCCACTTAATGAATTTTTATAAATTTTATTAACAAGGGTGCAGCTTTTGGAGCTCTTATATAGGCCAAAATGTCAGACTTCTCAGCCTATCACAAGAATCAAGGGCTCCCTTCCCTAAAGGCAGTAAAGAGGCTACCCATGGAATAAGCAAAACTCTTGCTTTTAAGACTTGAAATAAGCAAGCTACAGACAGAAACTGGACTGTGTTACTCTCATTACCAAGGTAATCATTAGCCTACACCAGCTGAAATGAGAAAGTATGGTAATTCCACAACCAATTTTGAGTCCATAAGGGAGTCTCATAGCATCTAAAAATGCAAGAAAAGATAATGAGAAAAACATCATGTAACTCCAAATTCTAAGACAGGTTTATAACTGCATCTATTAACAACAACAACAACAAAAAGTTTATTAATTCTTTAGTGTACCATTTTGGAGCTTTGATGTAGGTTAAAATGATTTCTTCAACCTTATTAATAATAAAGTTAATTCTATAGACAGCCTTACAAATTATTGCATTTTTTAAGTTTAAAGATTTTAAATGTGAGAAAACTAGTGGCACAAGCTATTAATCCCAGCACTAGGAAGGCTGAGGCAGGCGGATCTCTTGAGAGTTTAAGACCACTCTACACAGCAAGTTCTAAAGACAGACAGGGCTACATAGTGATGCCCTGTCTCAAACAAACAAAGATTTTAAATACTTACTTTGTAGGTGGTACAAAAACCAGAGTTAAGTTTTAGACAAAAACCATGTAAGCTATTATATACTGTTTCAGTTCTTGAGTTTTGTGTTCACAGAACTTTATTAGATTACACCAGAGTGTTCCTAATATGTCATAAATCAAATTCTTATGTAATGTTCAAAAAGAGAAAAAAATAGGTCAAAAGTAACAACTCCAAAGGATTTAATGGTAGGGACAATGACTGACACAGTAACTCAAAGAGTAAACAGGAAAGAGCTAAATGCATTACTAAGGAAGTTTCTAAATGTCAAAATAGTTTTGAGGAAACACCAAGGTAGCTTCATTTTACCTAATACAATGTGTTTCCTTTCACATCCTGTAAGTTTTGTAATTATGTCGGTGGTGGCAGTGTACCCTGGCAGTGGTGCTTCACGCCTTTGATCCCAGCACTTGGGAGGAAGAGGCAGGCAGATCTAGGACAGCCAGGGCTACACAGAGAAACCCTGTCCTAAAAATCAAACAAAAAAGGTCTTGTTATTTCAACTGATTACAAATACATGTTAGGGCAGTTGATCACAACCCTGTTTGCTATGAATCACTAGACATCTCTTTCTCTCAGTGGCCTTTGCGGCAAACAAAATGCACTGAGTAAGGCTTTGAGGTCACTGCCCAGTAAGCAATCCACAGGTGTTAGAAAACTAGCCAAAACTAGCCAAACCTCCCTAGCAAAGCTTGTAACAATGTGTTTGCACATCAGCCTCAATTAAGGCTCAGCCAGCTCCTAGCCATACTTTAGTATTAACGTTTATGCAAGCCATCCAGTACCTCTTTCTAACTTTAATTTTCCAAGTCCTCTCTTGTATGAATATGTTTGGGTGGAGCCCTTCAGTTATACACACACTTAGGATTTTTTAACTTTATTACAGATTACTAATCAAAGCTTAAAGCCTGAAAATAGTTTTAAATATCATGAAAATGTCGTTTCAATTATGATGATTTTTGTCAAACTTTAATTCCAATCATTAACATAAACCTGAGTATTACTCTCCAGAGCTGTATAATGCTAAATAATTTGTCCAAATGTCAAATGTTATTTTCAAAACTTCTTTCTCCCCCAAAATTTTAAACATTTGTAAGATACACTTATTTTGAGAGTGGTTTGCTTATGACAGTGGACCCTTTGTTGTACATACCACAAAATTCAAACCTTAAATACTGTGCAAGCAAGGAATCCGATCACTCGGGCAGGGGTCATCTGCATGGCCCAGTATCAAATACTAGTTGTAGACTGCACCGTGCAGCCTACTACAGACTGATGCCACACCAACAGATGATCAGTCAAGGACTATTAATTACAAAATATAACTATAAAAGGAAACTAGGTGGCAATATAACTAGCTACAGATTTATAAATAAATCTCAAATACTAGAAGTTTACAAAATAAATTTTTGTGAGAATGTAACGCTGGCCTATTATTCCAAGAATATCATTATTAAAGTGAGAGTGAATAATACAGATTTGAAATCAAAGCTTAGATAGATAGATAGATAGATAGATAGATAGATAGATAGATAGATATAGGTAGATAGGTAGATAGATAAGTAAATAGGTAGATAGATAGGTAGATAGGTAGATAGATATACAGACAAACAGACAGACAGGTAGAGAGAAAGGAGTTCAATGAGTTACTCTAACAAAGTATCTACTTCAAATAGAAAATAATTTTAATAGTTCATAAATAGCCCTAACTGCACAGAAATTAAATTTCTATTTAAGATATACTAAAATTGTCTTATAGTTCTTATAAAATGGCATTTCAATCATACCTGTCAATACTCTTAAGACTGGAAAGTAATCAGACAATGGTAGAGCAAATATACCCAAGTATAGTCCCAACACAAAGGTTAACTCAAGGCCAATCATGCTTACAAAGCAAGCTCCTGTCTCAGAGAATCAAGAATACTGACCAAGTGTGCTGAGGAAGCAGCAACGAAACTGAATGGCACAGACAAGATAGTGCAGGGTAAGTGGGAAAATGTTTCACAAAAGTCCGGTATTCTAACCTATTTCCTCCCTAAAGTCATAGAGCTTAGGCTGCTACTGCTTAAAGCAAATACTGTAACTTTGCAAAAATCTGTAACAGACACAATAAATAGAATGACTGACTGACTGACTGACTGACTGACTTTGAGCTAGCAAGACAGCTCAGCCAGTAAGAGTATCAGCCACCAGATCTAACCACTGAGTCCAATCCCTGGGACTCACAGGTGGAGAGAGAGAACCAGTTCTCTCAAGTCGCCTTTGACCTCCATCTGTGCATGTGGCACACACACATTCCCACAAACAAGCAAGTAGACTTAATTTAAAAAACTTAGCTCACACAAAATACGATTCTGAAAACAAGCCTTCAAAAACAATGAAATCTGGTATAAAAAATGGATTTAACTTCATCTTCCCAAAAAAGACCAATTGTCTGATCTAGATATGTCATGTAAGTAAAAAGTCATATATGACCTCTGCAAAAAATTCAAAACAATTTTTTAGCTTTTACCAAGTTTGACTAGAATTAGATCAACTAGTAAAAATCTCCTTGAAAAATGGAGTTGATCAGGCCTCTCATTTATTCTGAATATAGGTAATGAGAAATTTACATGATCCCTAGTACAAAGGGCTATGACTAACTAATCAAAATTTATATAAAAACACCCTTTAGATACCTTATCCAAATTTAAGAACATCTTTTTGTAAATCATGTTATTTTCATAGACATGTGTAGAAAATAAGTATTTATTTGAGAGTTGACATACCACCAAAGCTAAGATATGTCAAATTAGATTACTATGGAAAGTAATAATATTAGCAACTAGGTTCTGCAGTTTCTTACCTGTATTCCATCTTTCAGTTTCAAGATGCATTCCATTGTGTTGATGGTAATTACCACAGGTTCTGAGCCCAATTTTGTCCATGGTACATGAATTCTCAGTTCATGGATATGGCCACTTAAAAAAGTGAATGGTAATTTCAGTTCCTTAAAACACAAAATATTAAAAAGAAGTTAGTAAATACTTGTGTTCTTATTCTCATATAAAAGCTCATTTCTTAGGTCCTGAACAGAGCACCAATGGCCTATGCTCTAAGAACAAGAATCTACAAATGGGGCCTCATAAAACTGCAAAGCTTCTGTAAAGCAAAGGACACGGTCAATAGGACAAAATGGCAACCAACAAATTGGGAAAAGATCTTTACTAATCCTACATCTGATAGAGGACTAATATCCAATGTATATACAAAGAACTCAAGAAGTTAGAC
>BDUI01003160.1:54015-87886 GCA_002335545.1 Apodemus speciosus | reverse complement strand
GCAGAAGTAACCTTCGTTCTTCAAGCCTGGAAAATTGAGAAGCGGTTGTTTCCCTGGCGACTGGAGGAACTGGGAAGAGGAACTGGGGTTCGGTGGGGTGGAGGTAAAAGACAGGTGGGAGGAGCTAGGAAGGGCGGAAGATTTAAATTTACGGCTGAATTTATTTGCAAGGCCGGGAAGATGGACTTGGGAACGCAGTTGAGATCTGAGGTGTACAACTTGAAAGAGTACGCCTAAGCCAGACTGTTTATAATCTCGTTCTCAAAACAGAGGTGAAGCCCCCCCTAGTTCGCTTGCGCAGGGGCATGGAATGGAGCGGTCTGACRAATTTGGAGGTCCCCAAAAAGCTGAGGGAATGTGAAAATAAGGGCCCTGAGCCAAACGTGAAATAAGTGGTAAGGAATAAATTCCGTCTAAAGGCCAGTGTGGATTATGTTGCGATGAAATTGATGTATAATACTTCGTAGTGGTCACTTGAGGGCTAACAGCAAAAATTCAGAGCACCTATCTTAGAAGATAATAGACTGAGTGGATGGAAACAGCCCGGCGTGTGCTGGCTTTTAACTTTGGGTAACTTTTGAAGAAAACACAGTGTCGTGAAATAGTCTTTCTTTATAGGTTATTCAGTGCCCACTCATACCTAAAACTTTTGAAATTAAAAAAAAAAATACTGTTTCTTGAGAGAATTGGGGATTGCTATAGAAAATGGTATTCATGAGAATGCCAAAGTTCATTTTAATAGTGAAAATAATGTATTAGATTTCGCATGCAGAAAAAGCAGCAAGCAATTGCTAATTCACAGCAGCTGCTTCCTCAAAAGACTTAATAAATGACCATGTAATGTGAGTGTTATGATAGCCTAGTTAGCAAAAGAAACATTTTTCTTGTTACCCAAAACAGCAACTGGGCTGAGAAGTTTTAATATTTAAAAAAAAAATCCCATAAATATATACATGTGTAACAATCTAGTAAAACACTATTAGGATGTTACTCAGATTCTTAGTACGTAGCAATAAATGTTTTAGCATAAAATAATATGTAGTGTGCTAAACATGAAGTTTTTCTTTTATAGCCAGGAAAAGGTGCCAAATTCCTAGCCTAAAAACATTATCTGGACACGGCGTGTTCGTTGTATTAAAAATTAATCTTTTTCAACCYGTAAATGTTGCTATATGATCAGTTAAAGTAAGTTTAATTCCTTTGTATTACTATTGTTTGTCAAATGAGAAGGCTTTCCCAAAGATCCTCTGTTCTTTCTAATGCAGTTCACATAAACACAAAATATTTTTGAAGTCTCTTCTGAAAGACCATGAGGTAATAATAGTAATATTATTACTATTAGTATATATAGTAATTCTACAGAAGTAGGTCTCAATCTAGCTCTGAACAGGATGCTTAGCAGAACTCTCACCATTAAATATACTATTAGCTGTAGGATTTTTGTAGGTTTATGCTAGCAAATGGAGAAAGTTCTCTGTTGCAAGTGTGTGTGTGTGTGTGTGTGTGTGTGTGTCTTTCATTACCTCGAAAGATGAAATAGAATAAAACAAGAACAGAATTCAGAGTACTATAATCATATCTGCARTATTTTATCTTAAAGTACTTGATGCTAGAACAGTGTTTCTAAGCCTCTACAGTATACTTCAGAAATTATGTCCAGAGCCAGTAAGATAGCTCAACCAGTCAAGACACTTGCTGCCAAGCCTGACGCTCTTGGTTGGACCCTGGAGGGCACATGGTCAGAGAGAGAATCTGACTGCTGCAGCATCTCTGGCTTCTGACATGCACTAATGCACATAAATGTAATGAAAGTCTTAATTATGTTCCACCTTCTCCATAAGGTTCGTAAACACTTGGTTATCTGAATCATTCACAGTGAAATTTAAAGAACAGTCAGCACTGCTCTCAATGTTCTTATCTTCAGAGGCCCAGCAAAAAAAGGCCACTGAGCTCTCAACGCTCAGTCACTCTTCTAGCCCAGACTCCTAAAAAAAAGCCCTTCCACAATCCTCTCCTAAACATATAAATCCTTTCCTCCCCAAGTTGCTTTCAGTCATAGTGTTTTATCATAACAATAGTAACCCTAACTAAAACACACATTAAATTTAAAAATAAAATACTTTCCTATAGAACTTAAAACAAATTTGTTTATAGCACCCCATTCAGAAGATGAAGCTTGATCCTTATGTCTGGATGTATTGGATGTATTTAATGACTCATTTCTAAAAAATACACTGTGGCAGAAATGACAGTGTGTGACTTCTTCAAGTAAGATATAAGAAGTACTGTTCATATGGTAGGATTTGCTTTGAAGGAACCAGATGCCAATTGTGATACTCAGTCTACCCAGTGGGAAAGGTTCCATGATAAGATCCAGCCTCTGTACTTGAGATTTTGTTCTTTGGATGCTGATTCTCTAGCTGTGCTTGGCCACCTCAGAACCTCCTCTTTATCATAGCCAGGGAGAGTGCCCTCTCTGTCACAATCACTTATAACCGGCAGTCCCACACTCCAGTAACTAAATAGAACTGCCAACCTCTCAGTTGCCCATAACATAATGCCCATTAACCTGGTAGAATCAAGACTCTTAAAGCTTAATTAACCAATCAGATTTCTGTATCAATAATATCACAATTTACAAGATGCCAATACAATAATTTCAGAGTCAATTGATAAAACCTTTATCCCAATATTTCTAACCTTGTGAAATCATAGCTACTTGTGGCTGGAAGATGCCAGGCGTACACCATCAGCAGCCATCTTCCTTCCTGAGACACTCCTCTCTCTGCAACTCGTAGCTCTGCCTCCCTTTTCTCTGTCCAGTCACAGGCCTCTCACTGCCCTCATGTGATTGGACAGGAAAAATCCTGCAACATTAAACTATTTATATGAATCTGGAGACAGTCAATCTTGTCAGTATGTTAATACTCCAGAAATGCTAAAAGCAGCCAACCAGCAACAGCATCTCTCTTGTTTTTCACAATATTATCAACAGTTTCATATACAGAGGCAATAAATCCACTTCCACCCACAATTGATTAATCAAGATAATCAAATGTATTTATCTCTTTGAGTTTGTATAATAGCTCACACTGTGGGCTATTAGTTCTCTCTGAGCTCTTAGGAGAGAGAGGGCTCAGTAACAGGACAAGGTGTGGTACCAAAAGTGCTAGCAAAAAAAGCCTATTCCAGACACTTACACTTCTCTTGCTCTAGAACCACTCCTAGTACCATTTTGTGGTACGTTAAGATTCTCAAGGGTTTATCTCCCCCCAAGGAAGCAGTACCATTAGCCCCATCCCTTAAAATATTGTGTAAGAAATTATGCAAAAATTTGTGTGTATATGACTTTCAAACAGCGGTCCATCTAATCGAATAATGGCTGACTATGAGTGAAAAGTCCAAGAGTGCAGTAGGTGCTCAGTTCATGAATCTGGATGTCTCAGCTGGTCTTCAGTGTACGCTGGAATTGCAGGGATGGAATTGTTAGCAAAGTAAGAGCAAGCAGGCAAAGCAAGGCAAAGCTTCCTGCTTCCATGTTCTTATAGGCCGTCGGCAGAAGGCRTGCCCAGATTCAAGATGTCTTCCCACAGACAGCAAAAGAGGAAGATATTCAACAAAAGCCCCTGGCTTCTATGTGTACCTGCATACATGTGCACATGCCCACATAAACATGCATAATACACACACACACACACACACACACACACACACACACACCTACTTTGAGAGAACTTCTAATCACAGTCAAAATTGCTAACAAGAAAGCAAATGACAGTAAATACTAGCAAAAATGTAGAGAAAGAGAAACCCTTATCCACTGTTGGTAGAACTATAATTGATGCAACCACTATAGAAGTCAATATGTAAGTTTCTGAAAAACTAGAATGAGAACTATCGTACAACGCAGTTTATCACTTGTACTTATAAAGCTGAAGGACCGAGGCCAACATGCCCAGGAGATACACATCCCTTCATGCTTCCTGCTGTGCTGCTCACAAAGGCTAAGAAACGGGACGAGGCCAGCCGTCTGTTAACATCAGATTGCTTTCTAAAATGCATTTATACACAATAGCATTTTGGCAGCTATAAGCAAAAGTGGTATCATATTTTCAGGAAAACAGACCTGGAGAACATTATGTTAGGTGAATTGAGCTAGACTCAGGAGGACATACCTGTTTTCTCTCATAAGTAAAATCTAGCCGGGAGAAGGATCTCAAAAGTAAAAAGGGGACCAARACAGGAAGAAGTCAAGGGAGGAGACTCAAGCGAAGGGTAATGGAATACATGGGACAAGAAAATAAAAGAAGAGCCATTTGGAGGATAGCAATGGAACCACGGGTGTCCTCGGGAGCATCAGGACAGAAGAGGGCGGTGGGAGGAGATTAAGAACAAAGCATAATTTATGTGTGGAAATGCCATACTGAGTCCAGTCAATGTGTGCTTAATGTTTTCAAAATGAGAAAGAAATGGATGTGCTTGATGCTATTTTAACCAGGGATGAACTTGTGATATGCACTTCCTGTCTCCAACTTGATTTGATTAAGGAACAACTAAGCTAAGGCATTAGGGAGAGCATCTTTGGGTGTGCCTACGGGCTTTTTACACAGAGGGTTAACTGAGGTGGAAAAATAAGGCACAGATGCCCTTGATGCATGTACACACAATAGAATAGATAGATAGATAGATAGATAGATAGATAGATAGATAGATAGATAGGTAGATAGATGATAGATAGATAGATAGATAGATAGATAGATAGATAGATAGATAGATAGATAGAAAGAAAGATAGACAAACTTTATTTTTAAAAAAGAAAGCAAAGCAAGTGTTCATGAATGGTAGGGCTTAATATTGTTAATATTGTTAAGGTGGCAATACAATGCAATGTATTCAGAAATCCGTTCATTGGGCATGGTAGCACAGGCTGTAATGCCAGCACCTGGGAGCCATTCTGTGACATTCAGCCAGTTCCTGGCCATGCTGGGGTTCATAGCAAGACAGTTACCTCAGGACTGAAGAGAGGAAAGAAGAGGATCACCTTAGTGGGAGAGTGCTCCAGGCCCTGGCTTTTACCCCCACTCTGTAAAACAGACACACAAGTCCTAAAAGTGCTTTTGTTGCTTACAAAAACAGAGTTATCCTATGAGATCTCCAGATAGCTTCGGGCCAGAGGGCTCACACCACCTGTTTTCATTGCTTACAGTGTGGGGGAGCAGAGAAAGTCAGTGAAGTCCTGTGTGAATGTGTGCTTTTGAACTGAATGCCACCTCAGACCCACAGGGACATCGACCAGCCTCCTGCTGGGAAGTGGCAAAGCCTTCCTTTGGTCCATATGTGGATGTTGACAATGTGTGCAGAGCATGCCTACCCTAGTTCTCTGCGGCATGCGCCAAGTCTAAAGACACTGTTTCTTCTGCGGTTAGCTAAGCCCACTCTTTGTTTAGCTGTGTGTAATAACTCTGCCACCTGTTTATCTATGTGTAATAACCCTATTGCTCTATTCAGCTGTAGACAATAACCCAGAATCTCCGTTCCCCAGTATATAATAAACATGAGGAACTCCAGGGAGCTGTGGTTTCTCCACCAGAGAGACCAGTGCACCTGATCCCACAGTCTCTAGCCAGAGCAGGTCCCTGGAGCTATGCAGGATCCACAAAGTGACATCCAAACAGGGATAGGAACACAGACACTGACTTCTGTTAGATGAGGGAACCTCTGAGAGAAGGGAAGTAATAAGAATAAAGGATAATAAGGAAAGGGGAAAGCAATTCTGAGCATAAAGTGAGAAACACGATAGATGGACAGTTCTATGGTTCCTCCTTGGAGAGGTTTGGGAAGGTGTGGGAAGTCCAGCAAAGGCATCGCAGTTTGTTGGCTCCTGGGCTATGTTCCAGAGGCCTGATGCTTCGTAGGAAAGGGACAATGAAGTCAACCTCTTCAGGGGAGAGGGGTAGATACATGGCCAAGTCCCCAACTCCAACCCAGAGTGTTCCCATTTTTCCCTTTATTTTTACTATTCTACGGTTATATTTGGCAAACACAGAGAGAGAGAGAGAGAGACAGAGAGAGAGAGAGAGAGAGAGAGAGAGAGAGAGAAACCAAACAAAACAAGCAGCTCTAGGCAGTGACTGGCAGGCTTGGGGGAAGCGGGAACTAGGCAACACCCGCTTGGCATGTGCCATCAAACCTGATTTATAAATTGCCTTGTCCAGCACAGCTCCAGGACAAACCTGTCTGAGGCAGGAGGTAATAACAGACAGATCTGAGTGCCCTGAAAACCGAGGGAATCCGTAGTAGAAGCAGGTATTGGAGGATTGATATGTCCCTGAATGAAAAAGCGCCAGCCCAGTAGGCGGCTCTCTGACCAGTCACAAAGGAACGCTTAAAAATTTTCTTTTAAGTTTATTTTATTATTAGTTTAGTTTAGTTTAGTTTAGTTTAGTTTAGTTTAGTTTAGTTTAGTTTAGTTTAGTTTAGTTTAGTTTAGTTTAGTTTTTCAAGACAGAGTTTCTCTGTATAGCCCTGGCTGTCCTGGAACTCACTGTGTAGACCAGGCTAGCCTTGAACTCAGAAATTCTCCTGCCTCTGCCTCCCAAGTGCTGGATTAAAGTGTGTGCTACCGCTGCCCAGTCACTTAAAACTTGAAAGCATTGAAAACAAACAATGAGCTCTTTGTCTCGCAGCCTCTTCCCTCCACAGGCACACTTGGCTGCCTTCTCTGTTTATACTAATGCCTTCCGAGGTTTTCAGGGCCGGTTCAGTAACCACACAGAATCTCAGTGGGAATCARTTTTTCTCTGTCGTTTCTTCACTTCCTCCCTGCCTCAGACACATCCATCTCTAGAGCTGTGCTGGTCAAGGCATTATTATAAGCCAGGTTCAATGGCACATGCCTTTGCTAAGGAGTCTAATGCCAAGAGGATTGCAAGTTCAAGACCAGCTTGGGCTACAAAGTGAAACTCTACCTCAAAAGATTAAAAAGTTATGATAGACTGTCAATAATCAAAACAATGATATTCCCACAATTATGGACTGGCATACAAAGTACAGAATAACAATGAGAGTCAAGAACATCTGTGCTCCATTGACTATAGACATGCAGGCCAGCTAGAAAATAATTGTACTAATAATTGGAAATAAATGTTACTAAGGAAACTGGATATCTACTTGCAAAAGAATGGACTTACACTCTTAAGATAGTATAAGCAAAAATTAGCTCAAAATTAATCAAAGACTTCAATTTTATGAGCTAACCTATAAAGATCTTAGAATCAACAGAAGCCTGACTGCAAAGTAAACTGATAAGAACTTAGTAACTGCACCACAGAACCTGCTTATTTATATTGACCTTTGTTGATGTACTGTTTTTCTATGTAGAATAACAAGATTTCCATATATTTTAAAAACCTATAACAGTGTTTTCTTAATCTCCTGATGTTAGAATTTTTTAGGCTATCTTATTATTAACTAAATGGTGCTGATTTTGCTAAAACAAAACCTTTTCTAAGTTTTGCACCCATGAAAAGCATGTAATACTTTAATATCATAAAGTGTATGTGGCAAAAGCCCTAAACTGGGGACCCCATTGTTTTGTTCTGCTCAGSGGTCAGGCTGCCAAGCTGCTTTCTGGGTGTTTGTCTTTCCACCCATGGCTTGTGCTGCGTCGAGATTTGGTTAGAGATGCCGCTTTCTTCATTGGGTAGTGTTTAAAGCAGAAACTCCTAACTAGCCAAAGTGTGGACTCTGGATGAATTGTCTGTATCAGCCACCCTAATGTGTGGCTCAGAGAACATCTCTGGCTGGGGGCGAGGGGGAGGGATGGAACGGAGGGGGAAGCTGAATCATGACTGCTGCATGTGACATGCTGTTGCACACATCAACTCACAAGAGCTGTAGTTCCCTGCACAAGAGCCAAGCAAGGTCTGGCCAGTTAGAGTTCTAGCATGGGTGGGGTGGGTCCTTGAGCCCTTTCCTTGCCAGAGACTATTGCACTGTCTAGGGAAAGAAAGTCACTCTCCTTTGGGGGTGTGGCCACTGGGAGGTTGCCATACGCCCGGGAAAGATCAACATCCAGGTGCATATGGACACCATGAATTGGACTTGGGGTTATTTTTAAAAAGAAAAAGAAAGTTACAATGAAAAAAATCAGAGCAATATTCTTCCATAGTTGATTTTCTTCTATATGTAAGATTTTCTTTCATAGTTATTATTTATTTATAGGCATACCACAAATATTAGAATTTTTAATGGAAAAACTGTTCACCTGACACCAGATTAGATTTGTTGAATTGTCCTATAGTAGTAACAAGTAGGTTCTAGAAGCTACAGCAGCTATCTCATAAATCTGGCCTGATGCCCACAGGTACATAGTCTAGGAATATGTCTAATTTATTCTTCACTCTAAGAGCAACGCCATCTTAAACAACCCTGAGACTTTTTTTGCTCTGAACAGTCAAGCTCACACTTACACCAGTGTGCAGAATACAACAACGTTTACCAGGTGATTTGTGTCAATGTGTTTTTTTATGTGAAACTTGAGCACAAAATGCCTTAGTTGTATTTGAAATAACCTTATCCAATAAAGTAAAATAACAAAGTAACCAAGGCTAACTATGTGTTCACAATTATCTCATCATTGGTAGAGTTGGGGTCTTTTAATTCAGAGAAGTTGCTTTTAACGTTAGTCTTTAAAACATTAGGCCAGATGAACTAATTTCAGATGACTTATTTACCTGCTCATGGGTTTATATACCACCTGTTTTCGCTTTCTTGTACAGATGCAAAGTCAACCTCTGGGGCAAAATTCCACCTTTCTCTTTCTGCCACACAAGTGGCACATAACATTACATTACCCAATAAATTTCAGCGTTTCCACAAATGTGTAAGGTACAAAAAATGTGTTCATTTGTGTGAGATATAAAAATGTACACTCACACTTCTGAAATCAACAGTCAGCCATTTCACACTTGGGCCAAAGGCAAACAGACATAATTCTCACTGGCAGCTGGACAACATTCCAAGGTGCCACCACATTAATTAACTCAATGAGACTCCACCTCAGCTCACACAGCTTGCTGCCAAGACACCTAGCAATAAATTGTTAGGTCCCATGCGGACAAGGCCAGCTCCACACGGCGCCTGGTCGCGGAGCTGGGTGCTCCTGAGGAACGCTAGGAGCACACTTTTCCACTTGCTTTTTATTATGTCTTATGATTTGAGAAAAATTAGTGAATGTGCTTGTTAAAAATGATTTTGTCTGTCTCGTTACAAAGAGTTACGACAATAACAACATAACAAAACATCTTTGTCCACAAGCTCCTTCCCAAATTTCCCCAAAGAAGCAGGTCACTTAGCGAGTGTTGCGAGCCCATTAAGGGGAAGTTATTGGTATTAAGTCGGTAAGGAGTATAAAGAAACAAAGAACTCAAATAAATTCCTATTTCATTGGGGGTCTCCGGAGACTTAGAAATGAATACAAACTACTTATACTTGAAAATCTTCTAGCCTGGGAACCAAGATTTGACTTCTGCCTCTCACTGGCTACACCACTTTGACCAAATTGTTTGATTTCTCTTATTAGGTCATCAGTGTCATATAAAGGAATCTGACAAGATGTATTCATAGTTCCCAAATGTGAATTTCAGATCATGTACCCAAGTCCAACTGTCTCCCTGCCCCTCCACATCTGCCCTTGTAACCTCCCCCACAAAAGAAAACAATAAACAAATCTCACCATAGGCGCTGTAGTGTGCCAGTGTGCCCCCACAGTGTACCCTTGTGCCCAAACAGCTTTACTTGCAAGTGTTCATTGCAGTGAGTCTCTGGTCTGGTTCGAGGCCTCTGGCTTCTGCTACCCTAACATTACTGGATCAACACTGGGGCTCCTCTTGGATATCCTGTTGCCCTGTGTCATGGAGATTCTGCAGCTTTGGGTTTGGAACACCAGCCCCTTCGTGTGTTTCAGCAGATCATAGATGGGGTAGATGTTGGAGTGTGCCAACTCAAAGCCCTGGATCTGGGCCTGGATGGTAGGTGAGCTGGTCAGCCTGACAGCTCTCCCATGGTCACGCTKTTAGGGCCAGCTCACCCATTCCAATCCCACCAGCTGAACTGTGCTACCCAGGCGAGGTGTAGGACCCATTCTCCTGAGTGCTTCCACTGGTTAGGAACAGGGCCAGCTATGCACAGCACTCAGACACCGACATAGCCCCAGGTAGCGGCCCAGATCAGAGACATCTGCGTGGCCTTTGGTGCTAACAGACCCTCTGCTGCAGAGCCATGGCCCTTGGTGACAGCACAGCCAGGACCTCACCATGGCCTCAGGTGGCATCACCGGCTACTTACCTGAAGTGCTTCCTCACTACCCCAAAGTCTGTAGTTCCATCTCTCTTCATTGTGCACATTCTGCTTCTACTTTTCTTCCATCTTCCCACCACTTACTTGCTCATCTTAGTGATGCCCAGAGCTTCTGGGTATCTTCCAAGTGGCTTCAGGTGGGGGGGTCATATCGGGTGTGCTCTGCTGGCCCACCTGGTGCCAAGTGGCTACCTCCCAAATCTTAATGTGATTATCTGTTTAAGGTACTTAAAATGTAGATTCTTCTATTCATCCTTAGAGAGTTAAATTGATTTAGCTTTGAGGTGAAGCCAATAGTGTATTTGTAATAAGTAAGGAACTCTTTAGTAGACATGACTGCACATGGAGAAGTTTGGGATTACATAAGAGCTAAGATCCCCTTCCCTCTGACTATCATTCTTCTCACAATACCATTACTTTTATAACTTGTGTCATATTTGAACATAGTATAATTGGGAGACAGTTTTGACTTGAAGCTGTAGTCTTCATGCCAAAAAGAAAACATTCTGTGCTGAGAGAATTTTCACCGTGAGGAACTAAACAGTATCTACCCCCTCATCCTAAGGTCTCAATGACAAACTCAAGTTCTATGATTCTACTAAAGTTCACCCTAGGGACCAATGAACTTGTCAAGCCCACAGAAGCACTATGAGGCAATTTCCTAAAGGAGTGTTCTGAAGGCAACCCCATGGGAAGGTCTTCCCAGGACAGATGCTGGCTTCCCCATGCCTGCGCAGATAGAGCCCCTTTCCCTTCGTCTTCCGCAGCATTACTAGCCTGTCCCTGAACCCCAACTCCTCATGCAATTAGGCAGAACTACATAGGACTGGTTGGAAGAGGTGGGACACTCTGGGGAGCGCCCATGAATTTCCTGCCCTTCTCTGAGAAAGTATCAACCAGCTCCGAGCTGTGGTGGTCTTTTACAGCTCAACTGAAGACAGTGGTGGTTTGGTTTGAAAGACAGTGCTATACAGAATTATGACTCTACAAGTTTATGTGCATGTCACATGGGAGACACAAAGTGATGATGGCTTTCCCTAAAGATCCTGCATGAATGTATATGAAGAATTTAAATTCAGATTAAAAATATCAAAAACTTACTATCATGCTGTACAGGAATTTTAATCCAGCAGCATGGCTGTTCTTGCAAGGGATCATATCCTAAGACCTTCTAGGTCTGTGTAATCCAGCTGGAATTCAGACAGACCACACACTAATCTTTCTGTCTGGAATACAGACATGCTTTTACTACAGACCTTTAATCCAAAACAATGACGTTAAAGTTAGTTTGTAGAAGGAAGTAGCCATGTTTGAGAGTGATGTCTAGTTGAGGGGTAGACAAAGTGATGGAGCAGAGGAAGATTTGACAGAGATAGGAAATGCCCAGTTCTCATGAGAAAGCACAGGAGCTGCGGCTACGGAAGAGCAGTGCAGAGAGAGGGCTGTTAGTCAACCGAGGGCAGTGGGTGGAGTTCCTGTGAGTTCCTGCAGTTCAGAGCAGGTCAGCAGAGGATGCTGAGGCCAGAGAATGAGGAGGAGGCACAAGTTGCCAGAGTTAGTTTGAAGCCAAGCAGGGTGCCAAGAGATTTTTGTTTGGCAGAGCCTTGCACTGGGAAAGAACACCTTTAGTTGGTCCACATAAAGTACTACACAATATAGATTCTTTTTTATCATCTCACACACCTAACTTCTTGAAGCCTCAAAAACAGAATTCATGTTTTCACTCCTTAAAGCTGTGAATCGCCTTTCTTCTTCATCCCTGGAAGATGTAAAGAGGGCAGCACACAGTGCTGGCTGCCAGCTCCAAAGAGGGCGGAGCCTCCTCCAGAGATTCGGTTCCTACCTTCTCCTGTGGCTAGTGGACTATGCCACCAGACAGAAGAACTGTAAGGTCCAAAACCCGGATAAATCTCATAATTGAGAACAGCAGGTCTTGGAATCAGCCCCCGGCCAAACTCTACCTGTTCTGAAACACATGACCATGACACCTCACTGAGAGGACCATGATAACTGGTCACATAGCATAAAAAGCTATAGTTCTCCATGCTAATAAGGTATCTAGATAGGCTCTAAGTGTCCAGCCAATGAGCTTCTCTCCCTGGGCATCTTTTCCTGCAAAAGGTATTTACTTCGTGGTTCATCCTGAGTAAGACATGCGTTCACATCTGCCATGAGTTTGGACAAGCAAGAACCGGCTCCATCAGCAACTGGAGAAAGGGGKTGGGGGTGGGGGCTTCATAGTAAAAAGTCCTGCCTAAATCTCTCAGAGAAGACCTTCTCTCTTTCAACCCCTCTGTACTCTCGGCCCTCACTGGGAAACAAACTGAACTCTGCCCAGYCCAAGGCCCTGCCATCCCCTAACTACTTGGTGCATAGAGGAAGCTAAGATTCTCAGACCACCTTCTCAACTCCTCTGGGTCCCCAGTAGCATCTGGGTACACAGGAGACTGAGAACCACAGCATCCGTGCCAGCCCCTGCTGTTTCTCACCCAGGGAAACACGGGCTGGGACCCCCCTGTCTTGGACTTCGTTCTGCCGTCCCTAAGTGGCCTGCCTGCAGCACTTCTGCGTCCCAGCAGCAAGGCATACACCGCAGACTGACATTTACCTATCCCCTTAAAGTTCTAAAAGTACTCCTCGGAGCATAGGTGAGCTTGGCTAGGGGCTGCCGGATTAGGCTCCCAGGAGATGCTCACCAAAGGAATGTTAATTATATCCTGGAACCAATTATGAATTTTAATTCTACAGCTCCTGCCCTCAAGTTTTCAGGAGAAAGTCAACAGGATCGTCATTAAAAAAGAGAGAAAAAGAAAAAAGAAAAGTATTCCAGTGTTTTGAAACCAACAGCAAGTCCCCCAACCTGCATTTCTAGCAGCCCCGGTCTCTGGAGAGTATCAGAGCCTGTGTGGCCTCCTCACCCCTGCAGGTGGTGCTGGTACACAGGTTGTCTGGTCACATCTTTAAGGTTAGTTATCTCAGCTAGTAAAGCTGTTCTCAGTATTTGTTTTAAAGCTATTGTCATGATCTAAATTACTCCTCTGCACCCTAGTTATTGAGTCACAAAGGGAAACAAATACAGAAAAGGATGAGTGTGCTGGAGGTATCAGAGAGGTTATCTGACATCTNCCAAGGCCCTGCCATCCCCTAACTACTTGGTGCATAGAGGAAGCTAAGATTCTCAGACCACCTTCTCAACTCCTCTGGGTCCCCAGTAGCATCTGGGTACACAGGAGACTGAGAACCACAGCATCCGTGCCAGCCCCTGCTGTTTCTCACCCAGGGAAACACGGGCTGGGACCCCCCCTGTCTTGGACTTCGTTCTGCCGTCCCTAAGTGGCCTGCCTGCAGCACTTCTGCGTCCCAGCAGCAAGGCATACACCGCAGACTGACATTTACCTATCCCCTTAAAGTTCTAAAAGTACTCCTCGGAGCATAGGTGAGCTTGGCTAGGGGCTGCCGGATTAGGCTCCCAGGAGATGCTCACCAAAGGAATGTTAATTATATCCTGGAACCAATTATGAATTTTAATTCTACAGCTCCTGCCCTCAAGTTTTCAGGAGAAAGTCAACAGGATCGTCATTAAAAAAGAGAGAAAAAGAAAAAAGAAAAGTATTCCAGTGTTTTGAAACCAACAGCAAGTCCCCCAACCTGCATTTCTAGCAGCCCCGGTCTCTGGAGAGTATCAGAGCCTGTGTGGCCTCCTCACCCCTGCAGGTGGTGCTGGTACACAGGTTGTCTGGTCACATCTTTAAGGTTAGTTATCTCAGCTAGTAAAGCTGTTCTCAGTATTTGTTTTAAAGCTATTGTCATGATCTAAATTACTCCTCTGCACCCTAGTTATTGAGTCACAAAGGGAAACAAATACAGAAAAGGATGAGTGTGCTGGAGGTATCAGAGAGGTTATCTGACATCTAAGGCTAAATCTACCAGGCCCAGCAATGACAAGATGCAGCTGTGGAGGAAAGATATTTTGTTCTGTGTGTGTGTGTGTGTGTGTGTGTGTGTGTGTGTGTGTGTTTCCAAACTGTCCTGTAATATAGCTCCTGCCCACTTTCCCAAACCTGCAGAATTAGCTGGGCATAGTGGCACACAACCATTAATCCTAGCACTCAGGAGGCAGAGGCAGTCAGATCTCTATGAGTTTGAGGTTAGCCTGGTCTACATAATAAGTTCCCGTCTCATCCCCACCCCTACCACCAAAACAAAACAAAACAAAAAGCCTGCCGGATTAACCCCAGAGCTGCGTGTCTTACTCTCTCTGTGCTCAGGTGTCACTGAATATTGGGACTTCATTTAAAGATCTCTCGCTCCGGCCACCAAGGGCTGACCTCGTCCACCTGCCATCATTAGTAGCTCTGTCCTCCATGGCCTTCCAGATCAATTCACTCCGTGCGAATGTGTTATGATAGAATCCCCCCACTCTGCTGAGCACTCCAATCGGCCAAAGGTTTGCCTTTCTCACCCTCTGTCACTGGTGCTTCTCTTGCTCCTTGGAACATGTAAACACTAAATCAATTGAATGAATAAAGCAATCCATAAGAAAATTGCTAAGTCCACGATTTTATAATAGCCTGGGACTAACGATTAATTTCAATTTTTTGTTCCTGCCACAAAGCGTTCAAAGTAGCCCAGTGGATACCAGTGAAGATGGTGAAGATGTAAAGATATCTTCCACACTGATCCATGGAAATCTTTTCCAGCTACAATCACAAGTACTTGCTCCCTCCCCCACTCCTTTGCCACTTCTAAATTCTGTGTGGCATCCTCAACTTTCATCTACACGGTGTTTCTGGTGCTAAGATTCTATCTGTCTTCTCACTCCATTCTCTTGCAAGTGTACGAAGTTGTTGCTCAGATGCTGTGTATCTTGTGATAGCATAATAATACAAATAGGAGAGTCTAGCTATCTCCTATGTAAAATATTAAAAATGCAAGATGTAAGACTGGTGAGATAGCCTAGAAGGTCAAGGTGCTTACTGCCAGGTCTAACAACCTAGGTTCATATGCAGTCCCCAGAATCCACAGGGTGAAGAAGGTAAGAGCTAACTTTCACAAGTTTGCCATCTGACCTTGATATGTATGCAGTGGTACTTATGTATATGTCTGCACATGTGTACACACACACACACACACACACACACACACACACACACGCACACACGCACATACACACACACACACTTAAATCAATAATAAATGAAGGAAAAGTAAAGCAAAATGTAAAGCCATACCATTTCCCCAACTGTTGTCATTTGGGAGAATACAATTATATTTCACTAGAACATATTTTTATGTTATTGTCCATTTTTGTTGTGTTGGCCCTGCTGGGGATTGGATCCAGTACTTTGAGCATGCTAAGAATATACCTTTCCTTAGCCCCATGTTAATGTGTACTTTAAAGAAATTACTTCTTTAAATCTTCATTGGTTTTTGTATCTAATAAGGTAAGTGCAAATGGACAGAGGCCACATGAATATAAGCTCTTTTGTCACCTCAATAATAGAAAAGCATTATAAAGTGGTCCAGAGAGTGAGCCAGTGTTTATCTAAATCTTCTGCATCTTTTGAAGTCCAGATCAGCACCTTGCTCTCTGATAAGCTGTGGCCACTACAGACAGAGAGGCCCTCTATCTTCCAATGTGGTTCTTGGTTATTTTCTAGAAATGTTTGCATTTTTACATTTTGTATTTTATTTTATGTGCCTGGGTGTCATGTTTTGCTGCATGGATGCCTGTTCTCGATGTGCTTGTCTGGTGCCCAAGGTGGCCAGGAGAGGGCACTGGGTCTTTTGAAATAAGAACAACAGATGGTTGTGAGGCACCATGTGGGTGCTGGAAATCAAATTCAGGCCTTGTGGGAAAGCAATGCCCTTCACTGCTGAACTATCCCTCCAGCCCCAGACTTCACGTCATTGTGACTTTATTCTCTATGGCATTCACATACTGCAGAGCTTATGTCAAAAGGGGATTGACACTGTTAAGCTTATTAAGAATGATAATGAACGATTGGTGATAAATCATAAATAAGCCTTTTATTGTAGTCACTGATTCTGTGCTCCCTAATCTGAAGGGGCGGTGTCCTAAAGCTTCAGCCTGCCCTTTTTTAATAAGTCAAGTGGATGCTAGACAAATGGGTGCTTACTTCGTTTCATTAAACATGCACATGTAATTATCTAAAGTGGATGTCAAATTTATAATACATTTTAGTTGCATAATGAATTTTAATAAAAATATGCAAACATCTTCCATATCATTATATATTAATTATCTTACTAGCTTTGCAGTATCCTACCATATAAGACATAGTCTGGGAATGTTCAACTTACGTTTAACCCTACTGCTAGTCATTACAATTATTCTAATTTTTCTATACTACTATATTAATATACTTTCTATACYTTCTATACTAATCCATTCTTGGATTTTATTCCTTACATTTATACTTTGCATATATCTCTGATTCTTTGCAAATTCCACATAATAATCCCCTGGAGAATTCCGAGGACAGACTGTGTATATAAGGCAGCAAACATTTCAGTCTAAAAGGGGAACCATCTTCTGGAAACACTTTTGCTTCTTCATAGAAGAAGACCAAAACTGTAATTTACAATAGCGTGAGAAAACGTGCGAGTTGATGAGGCAGGTTCTGGCATCAGGTAGATATGGACTTAAAATGCAGTCCATCCGCCAACCATCCACTGTGACCTTTGGCAACTTACATATCTACTTTTTCCATAAACATTTTTGAAATCGGAAACACAAAGCTAATGAGCTTCTGTACTCATTAATGTCCTGTCTTAAAGGCTGAAACTCACACTTTGCTCACACTTACTCATGTGCACTCTTACTCGTGCACACACACTTACACTTTCTACTCTGACTCACACTCGCTCATGCAAAACACACATGCTTTATGTTTCTCTCCTACCAGGGAGCAGCAAGCTCCCAAGCGCCAGCATTCTGCACTCTGTTGCCTGCCCTTTAGGGTTCGGTTTCTCTTTTACAGACTGGGGCACTAACAATCACCTTTGGGGGACTGGAGAGATGACTCAGGGGTTAAGAGTACACACTGCTCTTGCAAAGGGTCTGAGTTTGGGTTTCCCATGTCAGACAGGTTACAAGTGCCTGTAACTCAAGCTCCATGGAACCCACCACACACACACACACACACACACACACACACACACACACACACCTAATTTAAAATAAAAATAAACTTTTAAAAAAATAATAATAAAGTATTTCCTTTTTTTTCCCCAAAAGGCCCATGCCGGAAGCCCCAGCACTCGGGAAGTTGAGGCAGGAATGTCAGAAACTTGAGGCCAACCTGGGCTACATAAGTGAGTGTGAGGTCAGAAACTCAAGGTCAGCTTCTCCTACATAGTGAGTCTGAGGCCAACCAGCTACATAACCCTGTCTCAGAAAGCAAAAACCAAACGCACCAAGAATCTCTGGTTTCGAATTTCCCCAGCTGGACTAAAAAGACCTTGAGAAAACAGGTTGTCTTTTTCTCATGAAAAATGTTGGCTCTTGATGCTCCCGACAGTGCCAAGAATGTCTCCAGACAGTTTTATTTGACCTTTCCACTTGAAAATCTAAATTGGACCTGCATGCTCATCACCAAAAATGTAATCTGACTGGAAGAAAAAGTTCATCAAATCTCAAGCTGATAATGCTTGAATCTGTTTCTGTTTCCCCTGAAATGAGGCATTCCTAGTGTTCTTATTGAYTTAGTTTCAGACTGGCGGAGGCACTTCTCTGGGTGGGGAGACCTCAGCTTTTTGTTGGCTTCCACATGTAAATGCTCTTCCTCTTTGGAATATACTACAAAGTAAGGGCTCCTTCGCACATGGAGGGGTTTTTTTTCCAAGAATTTAAATGTCACAGAGCAAACTTTCAATAATTGAGGACAGTGATCTACAAAATGGAATATTAAAAACAAGATGAAGTAAAGAACAGATTGCCAAAGATCACTTTAGTTCCAACATAGCATAGTCACCAAGTAGCTTAGCCCAAACTGTACTTCTGATTGGCTGTGGGTGCCCAGGCTTTCTCCCCAACCCAACCTCTCCATCAGCAGCAAGGTCTTCTGGACAACTTGTCTTTTAACTTTCTCCATCTTCCCAAGACTTGAAGCGATTGAGGAGCGTAACAGCAGCTAGTTAAAAATGTCTACACACATTCTAGACAATTCAGACTTCCTAAATCTAGTCAGTGATGCGGACCTTATTTATACCTTAGACTCCTCCTGTGGTGATTCCTCCACCCTTAACTTCGACAAACAAATATCAACTTAGTAAACTTATCTGATCATATCTTTGCAGTGGTAAAGTCCTTAGTGATTAATATGAAAAGTTTTTGACTCTCAGTTTTCTAAAAATGTTACATCTTAGAGATTTTCTTTAAAAAATATTAAAAGAATTGTCTGGGGGGTGTTCATTTAGGAAGATTCTTGCCACACAAGCATGGAGACCTAAGTGTGGCTCTCCAGCGTCCATGTGAAAAGCCAGGTACAGCAGTGCTACCTGTAAGTCCCACTCTGGATCCTCAGAAATCCTGCCAGACAGGCAGACCGACCAGGAAGTCCCAGGTCCTGTGAGAGGTGCAGACTCAGAACACCACGTGGGACACAGAGGAAGAACGTGCTCGGTACTGACCTTTGACCTCCACATGCACACATGAGTATAGACACGTGCACTCATGCAAGTACACATACACTCTACACATGCACATACACACAAGTAATGAATAAAGTAAATAATAGATAAAAGAATCTTACAAAGGCTTTCCTTTAATCTATACCCAAATTCTTAATATATAAAACTACTATTGTCCTTTCATAGCAACATAATATTCTTGAGAACAATTATAGTATCTGTTTAAGACATCTAGTTCTCTCAAAAATATTGAAAGCACTGCACTCTGAGGCCATGAAGATACATTTCATGTGCAAGTCTGTGCTCCCTAACAGAGGCGCRCAGACCCTCCGTGYGGACAGATCTGCCCGTCATGGCTCATTCTTTCATTACACTCATGCTCTGATGCTACGTGCTCTAAGTCTCTTCTCTCCAATGTGGATCCTGCTAATCATGCCTATGTGTTTGTTTGTTTGTTTGAGACAGAATCTCACATAATCAAAATGGCCTTGATTATAACCTCTCATCCTCCTACCTCTAATTCCCAAGTTATGAAATTACAGGCATAAGCCCACTTGGCCACTTTATATACTCCTGGGGATGGAGGCCAGGGTTTGCCCACTCAGCGGGCACTCTTAACTAACTAGACTGCATCCCAGACCATGGAGACCTATCTAAAATGAGATATTAATTATGTTTCCTATCATTGACATTAATAAAGATATGTGACATTTATATAATCACAAAGTTGTATTGGGTACCACTGCCTATATAAATCAAACGTAGCATTATATACAATGTAATTATTAATCAATCATAAATGCAGACAATACATAAATACATTAATATCTAAAGAAGTAGTTGTTTCTCTTTTCTAATATGGTAATAAGATGATTTCACTATCCTCCTAACAATGTAGCTGGGGAGAAAAAGCAGTATCCATTCAACAACTTGGCAAGAATGCTGCCATACTTGTAACTCAAAATTTCTGGTGAAATTCTTCTCCCAGACAGATGTGGGAAATTAGCCAAATTCTGAGACTACGCAAAGGTACAGATTAGCAATGATATTTTCTTAAGTGCACTTACATTCTGTTTTCTTTTCAAAGTGACTTCAGAGGCTAAACCTCACCAAATGTAGAACTGAGGAAACTTGCCAGACAAAAGCAACTTTTGCCATCATCGTCTCCCAAGCACGTGGGCAGCGGAAGCTCTCCAGCATCGCCTGCTACAGGCCCTGGAGAGCACGCAAGGAGCAGCATTCCAGGGCTGGGACTGGTTCGCTCCATTCCTCTCTCTGCTGCCAGTGTCCATTGCACAGTACACCTGCCACAGATAGGAGATCCTTCCTAAAGTACCTGGGCACTTACTGGTAATGCCAAAGGTTGTCCAAGTTAGGCAGCTCCATGATGACACAGAGAATTTCCCMAAAAAAATACTCTGTGAAATGCTGTGCCCCATCCCCTCACCATGAAAGAACAAGTTAAAAGTTTAGATATTTGACTCTGCTGCCTTTATCAATAAAGCCATCGGTAGCCCATGAGATGCTTGTGTGCTTGGCACAGTTCTCTCCTGTTATCTAGATTCTTCACATGGACTTTAAAAAAAAAAAAAAAAMACAGAGATGAGAAAATACCAGTTCAAGAGATATTTCTTCTAATACTTTCACAGAGCCAACTACAATTTGGCCTGTGCCTTCAGAGAACTCATTCTAGTGGATTCTAGCCATGGAGAAAGAGATAAGAGCTGTGACAGAGTTTCTGTGAGATCAGGGAGGACAAGGCCACAGTCAGGCTTCCTGGGGAAAATGGATATCTAAGCACAATCTGAAAAGATGAATAGCAATTAGTCAGGCAAGAAAAATGCAGGACAGAGCGAAGGACACAAGGCAAGGCACAGAGGCATGAAAACAGCCAGGAAAATTTGTGATCATGCACACACCACACACAAATCATTCACATACATTATATACATATCACACCATAAAACAGACACACACACACACACACACACACACACACACACACACACACTGCTAATGTGAGTCCCAGAGAGGAAGGCAGGAGCCAGATCATTAGAGTTTCTCTGTAGAAGACAGGACATTAGAGAAAATTGAAGGTACAATAGTCTTTCCTGTTTATACATATATGCRTATATATTGATTACTTGGATAACTTCTTAGACTATGCTGATATGGAAAGCAATTATTTGAAAAATGTAAGTAAGTTAGTTAAAGTGATACCAACATATTTGGCTCCCTGGCTAAGTACTGAGATAAAGTATAAAAGAGAAAGAGTAGCTTTGGGAAGAAACTAGCTTGGATTTGCTTTTTTAAAGTGATTTGTGTCTTCTAAATTAATATGTTCAGGSTCCAGAGAGTCGGTGGAGTCATTAGGAACATATACTATTTGTTATTGCGAACAGGGGCCAGAGAGATCACTCAGTGGTTAGAGCACTCTGCTCCCAGAACTAGTGTGAGGCAATTTACAAATATCTGGTGACTCCCGTTCCAAGGATCCAACATCCTTTCTATCCTTCTCAGTAGCAGTACACCCACATGCTCCAGTACAAATACGTACATATGATTAAAATGTTTTAATAGCTACTGGTTTTAACATTTAAAAAAAAAAAGGATAGGCCCAGCAGGCAGAGTGAAGATCTACATCTTCACTTAAGGGGAATGTTCTCAGGGGCACTTAGAGGTGCTTTTAAGGATACAAAAATATGAGATATATATTGTAAGACTGGTGATGGCTAGTTTCAGTGCACAGAGGGACAAAAAAAAGTAATAAAGCATAGAMGCCCGAAAAGGCAACCTCAAAATAACACGGGAGTAGAAAGACACCCAGCGATACTATRAAGAACTGGAGAGGAAAGAAGGGCCCACAATATGCTCCAGGCGTAACTCATCGAGGCCCTCAGAAACCRGCAACAAAACTGCAGCCTTCTGAACCCAGGCTGGCGCTCTCCCAGAGCTGGCTGACCCCCGAGGCCCACAACCTTGTCAGCGATGCAGTTCTTTGACCCACATGTAGGAGGGCAAATCAAGGTATGCTGCAAGCCTTCTAGAGAAAATTGAAAACGCAAGGCATCTCATATTCATGGGTAACACCTGGTATGTGACTTCCTTTTACTTGTGGGCCAACAAAAATTTTGTAGAAGAAACTCAGGCAAAGTAAGGTTAACATGTTACCAAAAATATTACAAGAGGATTGTCTTGTTAGACAGACATACCAACCAGCAACTGTTGTTTCAAAGTGAGTTTTTAAATGTTTATTTCTTATTGTTGTGTGTATGTATTTGTGTGAGTCAGAGAGGGTGTCAGATGCTGGGTAACTGGAGTTACAGTTGCGAGCCACCTTGTGGTTGCTAGAACCCAGGGTCCTCTCCAAGAGCTGTAGTCACTTCTAACTGCTGAGTCTTCTGCACAGCCGCATTGTAAAGTAATTTCATTTTTAAATCTGTCTATCTAGTTTGGATGCCAAGAGAGTTTTTAATAGATWTTTTATTTCTTACTAACTCCTTAAGAATTTCATATGTGCATAAAACATTTTGATTATATATTTACCTTCCTTCAAACTGCATATAGCAGTTTTGATTCGTTGGATAATTTCATTTTGGATCTTTACCACCTCTATAACGAGGCCTTTTTGAAGGAAGGAATTGATAAGGAGACACTTTAGAGGAAGAAACTACCAGATTTTAAGTAAATACTTTTCAAACTAATGTTTAAATAGTTATAATTGGGGAATGAAATCAAAGAAGCCTAAAAATGAAGAATTATGATTATTTTTTTCAAATCTAAAGGGGTTTTATATGGTTTGGTTTGTGGCTGGGGCGTTTTTGCTTTATTTTGATTTTAGAATCTCTATAAATTATAAGAAACTAGAGAAAAGTGGGCTTAGTCCCCTGTAGTAAAAAAAAAAAAGGTATAACCTAAATATTTTAGGAAATAAAGTATTGTACATACAGAAATGAAAGTACAGTCAGTGAAATCCTGATTATGAATCTGAGCAAAACCAAAACAAGCAGCAGCCTGCCTCACGGAGCGCAGCTCAGACTGCAAAGGTCTTTATGCAGGGTAAGGAGCCGAGGAGCGGCCGGCGAGGCTGGGCCGAGGAGGTGATGCCATTATATGCTGGAGGACAGAGAAGACATTAGAAAAATGAATGCTCGTGTAAAGAGTCAGCAAACAGGTAAAAGAAAACTATGTAACTTCAAATTATGCCCCAGACTCCTAGGCCTCCAGTCTGCTAGAAGTCTTCCTGTTGTTTCCTGCAAATGAATGCCACAAAAATTCTACCAATAAGGAGATATAAAGTTTGTGGTGGTGGGGTGGTATTTACTAGACTTAAAAAAATCAATAGATGTTCTTAAATAAGATTGTGTGTTTTCTTGCCTCAGGACATTCTTGATAACGTATACATCTTGAAAGTCTGCACAAGCGTTTCTGTGGCTTTTGTAGATTGTTTAACAAAGTGTCTCTTATACATACAATCTTTTGAAAACTGCTTACTCTGCCTTCCAAATTGAAAAAATGACTGCCCAATAGAATGAAGGTTAAGTGGGCGGCAGAGGAAGTCCAACAAAGCAATGAAAAAGTTAACAGCAGTGAGCAGGAGCGGGAGGCAGAACATTTTCCTATTCATGTAAGAACATAGCCAAAAACTTACTCTGCTGTAGAGCTGTTGTGCATATAGCTAATGACATAGTCAGTACCAGAAAAACAAAAATCGCAAGTGATTGTCCATTCCTCTCCCAATACTTAGTGAAAGGTTCCTAAAAAGAGAATTAAACAACAACAACAACACTCATTAAATTACTTGCATGCATTAGAAACACTTGTGTTCTTCTACTTTAGGAAGAATTAAGCTATTCAATAATTTCCATTTATATATTTTTCAGTTGCAGAAGCATGACATAATTAATATTTAAAATAAGACTCTAGTCATTGTTGTGGGTTCACTGTGTTAGTGAAAAAACAAAATAATATTTTGAAAAATATAAGAAAGAAGGCCTAACGATATTATGTTTGTTTGTGTACTGATAATAGGCTGAAATGTCCCCTTGTGCATATTTTTTTGTTGCTTATAAAAATAAGGCAATGTAAATTTTACTTATATAACTAATGGACAGTAAAATTTAGATAAAATTAAGTAATTCAAAACAACTGTTATCACATAAACAGATAAACATCCTATTGTTACATTMTTATTGAATAATACAAATTATTATTACTCAATGTGGAATTAAAATGTCCAATACTATAGACTATTAGATTTAGTAATTGCTTTGATTTTTTAATTTATTTTCAATTGTAAATTATGTATGTGAATAATTGTATATACAGAAGTTTATTAAATGGAAAATGGTATAAAAAATAAGGTAACAGATCAGATTGGGAGGGCAGTGTTCCTAGCTAAGAAAACTGAGCAAAATATGAAGCATAAGAAAGAAACTTACAAAAATCTTATCTGTATAAGATTTTAAAATGTGAAATATAAAGCGATTGAAGTTTTTAAATATATACACACATTTTAACTATTACTAGCAGCCAACATCATCATAGACACGTTTTGGGTTGGGTACTCTGGCACTGATTCTTTTCACATAGACACAACTTTTGGGGGTTGAAAGCCAAGCAGAGTGGCACTCAGTGTGGTCCGAGAAGAGAATGGTCATTTCAGACCGTAGGTCAAGGAGCTGGTGACTCCCACTGCCTCAGCACAAACGAACAAGCAATACAGCAGATTGTGAAAACGGAAAAATAGTAAACATGACATTGTAAAACATTTAAGCTGTCCTATGAACGGGAATTAATGAGTTCTCAGGATAGCCATCTTTTTGTACTGTTTTCTCAAAGGGGAAGTAATACAACATTCCCAGAAAACAAGTTCTCACAATTAGTTTTATTTGCCAAATTTTTCTCTCAGATTATCGCTGCCGTCTCCTGACACACGCATTTCTTTTCTCATTATCATACACGAAGGCCTCAATAAATCATTTTTGCATGCGTGTTCTTTCAAATGTTCAAGGAGCAGCCTTAGAATTATGTTGTATTGTCTTCTTCAGATTTGCTACAAAACAGACAAAACAAAATCGAGTTTTAGCCCCAGGGCAGCAATGCAGGAAAGATGCTGAAGATTAAAATCATTCACAAATACAGAGAATTGCAAACTTAGTTTTGTAAGTTCTAACCTAATTCACTACCAAAAGTAAAATGAAGATCAGAGTCTTGTAGCAAATGCCTTGGCTTAAGAAGCTCAGCACTGCGCGCCCGAGGGACTTCTACACTGTGCAAAGGACAGGAGTATTTGCATTCTATGAGAAGAAATAGAATAAAGGTAAAAACAAGAAGAATCATTGGGAACAGAAAGGAATAGAAGCTTCCCTGATGAACTTAGAATCTGGTTGAGGAGAAAACATGAATATTTAGTATTATTAAGATGGTATGCCCTTATATAAAAGCACTTGTAAAAATGACCCTGGTAAGCCTCCCAACTCTCAGAATACCAAAATGTAAACTTTGCTTATTTAAGTAAATGAAATAATCCAAATTTTTATTGAACTCAACTAATATTCAGCTAAGCAAAAAATGCTGCTACAAAGAAACTATCAACAACTGACAAGCACACARCCCTGTTTCCAGCAATGTCCGTTCTGATAGTATTTGTCTTCACAGACTTGTTTTAGAGTAGAATTTTATTAGGTGCACAATAGTCATGAAGTCCCTATAAAATACTATTACTATGTATAGATGAGAATTTTAAATTATTAGGTAGCCTGAAGTAAATTAAGCAAATACTTAAGAGAGGGGAGTTTGTATTATTAGAAGACAAAAAACATGATTTATACACAAATAGTATTCAGCCTTGAGTACTGGCTGAAGAATGATAATAAGGGCTTTGCGAAGTACACAAGACAGAATGCTTTTCTAGGAACGTTGGTACCTGGGTAAAGCCAAGCATGGCACACTCCACACAGATAAGAGTCATCAGAGAAAGTAGTTGTGAGACAATGTTTCTATATGAAAATCTTAGAAGTCAATGTTCATTCCAGTAGAAGTGGTGGCCTCTGAAAACAGCATGTTAGTACTTAGCGTAAACAAGCACTGACTGCGGAGGGCCGAACACTGCTACATGGTTTGCAGCTGTGTTTGAAGTGTGTGATGACGTCTACATCTCTTATGCTCCTTTCATTTTCTAATTACCAATAAATTTCTTCTAATCTCCCACAGCCTCTGTAGATAAACTTCAGTGACATCACACCGTTTCTAAAACTAGATTAAGGACAAGTCAAGCATTCCTACACATTGCAATGATACGTGCCAAGTGAGTACAGCCCTAGGAACTGGGGAGAAAAGGTAAAGAATACACAGTGGCCACCCTCAGAAAGGTTCACCTTAGGCTTTTCAGATGGTGGACCGTAACCCTTTAGAGACTTAGGAATTAATTTAGTAGAAAGAAGACCAACTGTTTTAAAGACTAAGGTTACTTAGAACGGAATTTTAAAAGCCACGTGTATCACAAACAGCAAAGAAAGCATTGTTTCATGAAAGTTCTGTCTCAATTATCCGCTTATGCATATATATATATGCATATACATACATACATACATACATACATACATACATACATACATACATACATACACATACTGGGTCACAAAGTAAAATTTATTCCATATTGTGGGTCAGATTAAAAAGTTGAAAAAAGTTTGTTTGGGAAAGTCCCTACTAGAAATGTTCACACAATGGTTCATTCTGTAAAGACTGTCACAAACTGGTAACTTCAAACATTCTATCTAAATTAACTGACAAGASAAAATAAATACCCACAGAACAGGTAGTCAAGCACCAGCAAGGTCCTGCTTGGGAAAATGTTATCTCCATTTAGATCTCCTTCATTAAAATGTTCACCAGTCAATCACGATGTTATGCAGTTGCAACAAAATACTTTTGGCATTAGTTAATACAACACAGTGAGGTGACTTGGATACTGCTTGGACGTGCTTGGGCCTCAAGAAGGGGATATGCAATTAGGAACACTATATTCTGAGTTGATTTTTAAGGCAGAAAACTTTCATTTAGTAATGGTGAGCCACTTTCATATGAGTCAAGGGAGGTATGGTATCAAAATATTTACATTACAAAACACTGTGTAACATAGTCCTGGTGAGATGTTGAACAATCACCCAGGAACTGCTTCACTGCGACGAGACATATCTGTGCTACAGCTGTGCTTGCCTTAATTTTTCAAGCTAAATTCTAAGTCATAAACAACATGAATTCAGAAAACAATTTTATTCAATACCTTGCACACAATAAAACTTAAATGACCATGCTCGCTTCGGTAGCACATGTACTAAAAATTAAAGGACCACTGTCGAATATATTGTTGACATTAATTTATTTTATATTTCATCTTATCAAACTATCCACCTACTTTTAATATAGATAAAGATATATAGTCTTTGGAAAATCTCAGTTGATACAGCCTACATGTCTATAATTCATAGATAATTAAAGTCACTGGGTGTTGGTGGCAATCTTTGATCCTGCCAGAGAGTTACAAACCTGGGATGAGTACAGGCATCCAGCACACCAAGCTAGTGCAAAACCCACTACCCTGTGGCCTGGGGATTGCAAAAATCAGGACTTTCCTCAGCTCCAAGACTTTCCACTTTTGAAAGTGGGAAATACAAATGAAAACGTACTAGAAACTTAGAAAAAATAAAGGTTTCACAAATTACTATAGTAATTCAGCCCAGATCTTATATTCTCTGGAAGGTTGGTCTTGGCTGACGCACATTGAAATACCATCCCATGGGAGTGGGGCGAGCCAGTCCCATGAAACACACTTTGGGCTGTGGCTCCATTGCTAAGTAAATATTGAGAACATGACTGTCAACTTCAGGTTATGCATAATTCATGTGCAATGTGGGGAGGAGCACCAGGTGAATGACCTTCCGAAGCCAGAGCTAGGCTCCCAGCACTGTTGTCCCTGCCTGTCCATGCCTACTCCACAGTTTAAGTCAAGCTGTCCACTCTATGCAGAATCACTTGGAGATTTCGGGCCTGCGTAGCTGCTCAGGACTCTCTCTTTACTCTTATTTCCTGTCTCCTTTTCAGTGCCTCCTAGACGTTTTTGAATCATCTCTAGCCCCATGATGGTTGAGCTTTTCTTGATTTTGATGTAATCCTGACAGGCACCCTCACAGAGCCATGTCTTGTATGACTATGGTCTGTCCGAAGAGCATTCCTACCTCACCTGCCCCTCCCCCCGCCCCTCTACCTCCCACTCCCTCCTGCAGAAAGTTCGCTGAGTCCCTGTCCATCTCCAGGAACACCCAACAGAGACATGGAGACTCAAGGACTAGGTATTTACCAACTGTTGATTTTAGATACCTTATTAGTTGCTATTTACAAATTTTATTGTTTAACTTTCTGTAGATTATACATTTTATAATACCTGAAGTTCTTGAGATCTGATAGATTTTTTTCAGACTTCAGAAGTTTGGGCTATCAAAAAGATAATTTAGCACAGCATGCAAAATGAAACAAAATATTCAAAAACATTAGTGCTTTTGTGGTAAACTTCTAAATTATTCCCTCAAATGGAATAGAAGCTGTAAGTGTTTCACACCAATACAGGTCAGGATTTCTGCCAAACGGGTTAATTTTGGGTTAATGTTTTACTGCCAAGCACATTGTCTAAAACAAACAAGTTTTTAGGCATTTTGGATTTCAAAATAACATAGCAAGGATTGCTTATCTAATAAATAACACAGACCTTGGTATGAGTATTTTTTCTTACTAGACTACATATATCACAGAATCAGAGACATCTCCCCCTCCCCCCCCCTTTTAAATTTTCTTCTCTGTTTTGCTTTGTTGAGACAGTGTTTTCATTTCTGGCTGTCCTGGAATGTGATATGTAGACCAGGCTGACCTTGAACTACAAAGATCCCCCTGCTTCTACCTCCTGAGTTCTGGGATTAAAGGTGTGTATCTCTATCCCCAGCTCTGGAAACTATCCATCCAATTCTTCACACCTCTAGAAAACTTCCTTACAGAACACCCAACAAAAATTCAACATTTATTTCAACAATTTTTCATTGAATAAGTACTGTGTGCCAAAACAGATTATTTAAAATCTTGTAATGCGTAATACCTGACTTTGGCAGCATTGTGGTTTCAGGAAGACAAAGCAGAAAGCAAATGTTAAAATACAAGTCTATGACTAAGCACCAAAATCAATGGTTCAGACAATGAGGAGGTCCGCTGGAAAGGCTGAAGCAGAGAACTGCGGGCCAGTGCACCAGGCCAGGGCTGTCAATAGCTCAGAGCTGTCAGAGGTGACCTCGTGATGGTGGCCTGGACCGGAAGCCCTGTACAGTTTGATGGGAAATTCTATAGTTCAAATAGTCATATTTCATACTGAAAATCATACAACTTTTGCATTAGATACATGTGTTTTTAATTCTCAAACGATTTCATTGACACTAATTCTAGATATGGAATTCTTAGAGATGACTCTTCAAACCTGAAACTATAGGTTATGAAACTATGGTGAACTTCATGTGCAGCTATGTAAAGCTGCCACAGACATCATATTCTGGGCAAAGAGGTGATGACCTATGGTTTTTGTTGTTGTTGTTGTTGTTGTTGTTGTTGTTTTCTTGGTCAACTGGTGTTGAATGGTTGAAAGGAATAGTGGATGTTAGTAAAAGTTAATATCTTTAAAGTTTTTTTTAAAAAATTGGTAATACACACCTTTCATCCCAGCACTCATGAGAGAGATGGGCGGGTCTCAGTGAATTTGAGGTATCTAGGCCAACCAAGGCTATGTAGCGAGGCCTTGCCTCAAAGAAGAAAAAAAGAAAAAAAAAACCCACATTTTAAAAATGTATATATTGTGTGTGTCAGGGTGTGTGGAGGAGATAGGTGTGTGCACGTCTGGGTGTGAGAGTAAAGACACATATGCATCACAGAATGTCTATGGAGTCAGAGAAAGGCTCAGGCATGGCTCTCAGCCTCCACCTTTGGAGACGAGGGCCCTCTCTTGTCACCACTGCACGCCCCAAGTCCCCTGGCCCTGGGCTTCCAGAGCTTCCTGACTCCATGGCCCATTTCATCACAGCAGTACTAGGATTACAAATGCACTTACTGTGTCTGGCTGTAAAGTGAGTCCCAGGAATTTGAACTCACATTGTAAGCGTGTTACTTACAACATCATCTTCCTAACCCCAGAATTATCTCTTTTTTATTCAGATCACATACTTTCTATAGACCATTAAGCAATGTTAAAGATACAAGAGACCTAATAATTGTAGTACATTAAATTTACTTTATAATACAATTTATCTGTCATTGCTTAGGTTAAAACGTTAAATATTCCTGGAAGATGATAAATAAGATCCTGCCTGTTTTACAGATGGCGTACTTGAGACTGAGGAGCTAGGTCTATTGGATCGCTGAATACTTCAATAAACATGCTTTAAAATCAATAGTCCCACTGCCAGCTCCCCTGAAATGTGCATGATTATTTTCAGCAGGCAGAGTCAAAATAATCACGTTGATTTGCTCATAAAAATACTTTGGAAGATTTATAATCTTTTAAATTTCTGGTAAAAAATACAGAAATGAACAAGTTCTTAGATAAAATGTTGAGACAGGCTAGGCTGATTGCATGACAGGCTTCAGATTGGCAGTTAAGGAGACTAGGCCTAAATCTCTGTCTTCAAAAACTGGGCAAGTCCAGGCAGGTCCAGGCCTCAGAGGCTGCCCCACCACCTGGCCAGAGGCAAGGGTGATCGATCGATCAGCAGCAGTTTCTAGACTTCCTCGGCAACAGTTTCCAGACTTCCCCAGCCACAGTTTCCACCCCCATGCCCCAGCAATGGTTCTGGAATGTCCCTAGAGACAGAGCATGATAAAGGCCATCCAGCCCAGAATTCCCCTAAGTGCTTTAACTCAGGCCTGCGAGCTCACTTGATTGTCTCCATCTTGGTATGGGAGACCCCAGCACACTGGACTTCTGCAGAATAAAACACTTGTGTTTACATACTGTTTGAGTCCATGTACATACTGTACTTGATTAAATTCCCTGCCTTTCCTCTCCCAGTCCTATTGATCCCCCTTTTCTTCCCAACTAGTTCTTATTCTCATCTATTATTTGCATGCCTTTTACTTCTTATCTTTCCATCTTCTCCTTCCTTCCTCTGCTCTGAGTCTCTCCCTCCTTCCCTTTCTTTCTGAGTCTGACAGTGGATTTAATGAAGGTTGCTTATAGGAGCATGGGTGAGCAACTTCTCAGTGGGTGTACTACTGAAGTTCCTGGTTGCTACAATTGCATGACAGAGTTAAAAGACCGGAATGTAAAAACCAAACGTCTTCAAGCAAATTTACTGCTGAATGTTATTCCAAAGAACTGAGTGTGGCACCTCTACAAAGACGTGGGGAAATTCCCAGCAGTCTGTTTATCCCTGGTGTGCCTGTCAATTTGGCTTCTAAATGTTTATGTTTGTGCCCATAAATCTGTGCTTCTGTCAGCTTTAGTTGGAAACACTTCTCTTTGCTAAATCACTATCTGCACAAGACTGGACAAGACTGAGCTGACCAGGAAGCAAAGAGGTACTCGGGAGACTCCGCCCTTCCTGGGAGGTACTCAGGAGACTCCGCCCATCCTGGGAGGTACTTGGGAGACTGCCCCTCCTGGGATCTATAGGGAGTTGAGGGTTTCTATGGGAAGGAGAGACATTTTCTTCAGTAGTACAGCCACTGAGAAGTTGCTCACCCATGCTCCTATAAGCAACCTTCATTAAATCTACTGTCAGACTCAGAAAGAAAGGGAGAGAGGAAGGGAGGGAGGGAAAGAAAAGCAGAGGGAGGGAGAAGAAAATGGAAAGATAAGAAGTGAAAGGCATGCAAATAATAGATGAGAATAAGAACTAGTTGGGAAGAAAAGGGGGATCAATAGGACTGGGAGAGGAAAGGCAGTGAATTTAAACAAAGTACATTATGTACATGGATGGAAAGGTGATCATGAAAACTAGGAGTAGGGGCTGGCGAGATGGTTCAGCAGGTAAGAGCACTTACTGCTCTCTCAGACCTAGGTTTAGTTCCTAGCACTCGCGTGGTGCTTCACAACCTTCTTTAATTCTAGCGCCAGGGGATTCAATGCCCTCCTCAGACTTCCATGGCCTCATGTGTGCACACGGTGCACATACATACACTCAGGAACACAAGTGTACGGAAAACAAATAAATATTTAAAGCATAAAAATGGTTATATATAATTAATATATACTTTAGACTTTAAAAATGAAAAAGAAATACAAACATCTTTTATTCTATATCTGTAACCCAGATTTTAGACAAATTAGTTATTAATAATAAAATATATTAAATATGTGTATTACACACATACACATATATGTGTGTGTGTGTGTGTGTGTGTGTGTGACATGAAAGCAGAAGGGAAGGATGAGGCTGGGGAGGGAAGAGGGAAGGACAAGAGAAATGTCTTAGGCTTTTTAATCTGTGATAAAAATACCATGACCATTTACCACTAAGGGAGACAAGGGTGTATTTCGGCTTCTCCTAGCTTGTGCCAAGCTGATATAAAATTAGCCAGCACAAGAGGGTGATGTAGCTTTGAGTATGTGCAAAGTGCCATCTCATTCACGTTGGGAAATGCCATGATGAAACCCATAACTTCGTATGGTAGCTTTAAAAACTATAAAAATAGCCCTGGCATATACTTCTGCTGGTGTGTTGTATGTAATAGCATGTTAAATGTAAATGAAGAGTGTGAAAGTAATACTTTCCACTGAGTCTAAATCATTACTGAAGTCGGTAGATTTGTAAGCAAAATAAATAAAGGTAAAGTTTTTTTTCTCAATTTACTCTTTAAAAAATATACTTCAGTGTTAATTATTCTTAGACAAGTTCTATCTTTAATCATGTTTATTGATTGATTTTGGGGTTTATCTTTGTTATGTTTGAGTACATGTGTGCACACATACCATAGCATGTATGAAAGCCAAAGGACAATTTTCTCATCCCACCTTGCAGGTACTAGGAATCAGATTCAGGCCACCAGGCTAGATGCTAAACACCTCTACCCACTGAATCATCCTGCTAGAGCATAAATTGCTTTATTCTTACATTAGTAATGATGTTTATGCCTTAATTATTTTAATCTTGCCACAGAAATGTTTATTTCTTTCTGAAGCTTAAAAATAATATCTTCCTCTCCGTAAAGTGAAAGGTTAGAGGAAKTGTCCTCCTTTCCCTTCTGCTGGTTACCCGCTCTGTCGAAATGAGAAAATTTACGAAACCCGGAAAGCAGTGCTGGTCCTGGCTGGACGCTCCGCTGGCCAGACGCAAAGCCTGACGTCATCGCGAAGAACCTTGACGATGGCGCCTCAGAYGGCCCTTACAGCCRTGCCCTGGGACTGACTGCTGTCCCCGAAAAGTGACAGCTGCCATGGACAAGAAGATTGCCAAGCAATCCAAAATCAAGTCCTGTGTGAAAGTTTATAACTCCGACCACCTCACGCCCACAGGTCCTCTGTGGAGATCCCCTTGGACAAGACTGCTGTCCACAAGGATGTGTCCAGGGACCCAGCTTTGAAACGCAAGGCCAGGTGGGACGCCAAGGCCAAGTTCGAGGAGCGATACAAGACAGGGAAGAACAAGTGGTTTTTCCAGAAGCTTCGCTTTTAGGCATATTGTTGGTTTCATTATTAAAAATTAAAAAAAAGGCCGGGCGTGGTGGCGCACGCCTGTAATCCCAGCACTTGGGAGGCAGAGGCAGGCGGATTTCTGAGTTCGAGGCCAGCCTGGTCTCCAGAGTGAGTTCCAGGACAGCCAGG
>BDUI01003159.1:85335-104207 GCA_002335545.1 Apodemus speciosus | reverse complement strand
TCTGATTAATTCTGTCAAAACATTCTCTGATTCATCACTTAGCCTACCCCCTCAATTAGGCATCAATTTCAAACATGACTGTTTCCTACAACAAACTAAACTTAACAAAATTGTTTAGGATCAAAGATACATACTAAGCTCATGTTTGTATTTCAGCCAGATTAAATGTGTGTGGTGATCTCCAGCTGGATCACATACACCGAGGTCTTTGGATGTGGTCCCTTGCCAAAGCAAACATGTTGCTGCATTAAAATTCTTTTACACCTCTCCTTTCTGATCATTCAGTTTGAAACACATATACAAAACTTAAGAGCAAATATCCATATATAAGCAAATATGTTTGTTCCTTTGATCTATGATTGTAGACTAAAATATATAAGAAGCTATTGCAGCCCCAGTGAATGTTATTCCCCTAATGTCCACACAATGTATTCTTCTCAGGAAATAGTCATTGAGTAAATATCTGATGAAGTTTTCTAGAAAGCAATATGAAATAGCATAGTAGCTATAAGTTTTCCCATTTCATTTCTTACTAGGTGACTTTTCCTACCTCTGGTATATCAGCACACCAAAGCATACTATTCTCTTACTCCCTTTCTTCTTTTTATCTTTTTGTTCAATAACTATAGAGTTTTTCCTCCTCAGCTTCTAAAGTCAATTGTAAGGTTTCAAACAACCACAATGATAATTAATAAATACAGTGATAGTGAGAATAACAGTGACAAGATGGAAGGGCAGTAGCCCAGAATAATACTCCAAAGCTCATGGCTCTGGAAAATGCCTTCATTTTCTGTACAGAATTATCACCAAATTCTTAAGATGTCTACTGTGGTTTTCCAATTATGTCTGTTTTCTTGAAACAATACATTCCAGGCATAAAATATAGATATTATTTGGTGATTCTGTTTAGGTTTCAGAACCTAATATGGCATATTACAGAGACATTATGCTTCATGTGTAGTACAGCAAAAACAATAGAAATTTAACTCTTAATTAACATTGATTTTCAAACATTTTAAAACAAGTAAACTATTTTATGCAAAAGAAAACAACAATGAAGGTCCAATTTCAAAGTACATCAAAGTGGAGCTCCTTAGCTAGGCTGAGGATACCTCCCCACCAAGAGTACATCTCATGCCAAAACAATTACTTCAACTAGGTGGCTGAACCACACTGTCTTAAAGATAGTACAATTCAAAACTACTGATGCTAAAATGACAAGTAATTCTCTTTAAATTTCAAGATTTTTGAATATCAATAGTTGAATCTACTTCTAAAAACATTTTTTATATTGGAATTTTAATAGTATGAAAGAGAAATAAAATTTGTACATACTTTAGCATTATACTCATTCACATTTTCATATACCAATAATTAATAATAATAGTAATAATAATAACTACTTTTTTCAAGACAGGGTTTCTCTGTACAGCTCTAGCTATCTTGGAAATCACTTTATAGATAAAACTGGCCTCAAACTTACAGATCTTCCTGCCTCTGCCTCCTGGGTGCTGCATGTTAGAATCAAGGGCACATACCACCTTCCCACATTGAAATTATTATTCTTTAATATTGTTTATGAAAGGAACACATCCAAATATTTCACTATCAATCTTTTTAAAACAGTAAAAATTAGGCATATTTAATATATATGAGTGTTTTTACATGTATGTATATGCACCATGCACAATTTCTGGTATGTATGGAGGTCAATGAAAGTATTGGATACCAGATCCCCGAATTAAGGTTATGGATAGTTGTGAATGATGGTACTGGCAATGTTTTAAAGTTTTTTTCTAAGTTACTAAACGCTTTGGGATATGGAAGTGTGTGTGTGTGTGTGTGTGTGTGTGTGTGTGTGTGTGTAAGAGAGAGAGAGAGAGACAGACAGACAGACAGAAACAGAGACAGACAGAGACAGACAGAGACAGACAGACAGAGACAAAGACAAAGACATAGACAGAGAAGACGGAAAGACAGAGAGGGCATTCATGTATTCATATTCATGCATAAATGCATATCTACATATAACTATGTGTCTTGCTATGATAAGACCTAAATAATAAGCATAATTAAAAATTTATAAGCTCAACTTCTGTAGGAGCAACAAGCATTCTTGACTATTGAGAATATCTCTTGTTCATCACTATTAGTCCTTAATTATATAGAGAGCTAAAAGTGTTCCCTAATTTAAAAAAACATTATATACATTCCTTCTGATTGATCTCTATGTTGAACAGAAAATTTCCACTGATAGAAAAAAAGCACAGTATGTGGTTAGTCCCCGTAAAACAATTCCTCTTAATTTACTTTGTCCATTTCTTGTCAATTAGAGAAAATGTAAGGTGGAAAAAGAAAGATGTTGCAGAAGGCCTGAAGCATTCTATAAATAGTAGATGCCAACATTTGAACATCTACATAACTATACCAGTAAAAGTGTAATTTGTATGTATATTTGGGTATAGTGCTGTATATTTTGATATGTTTGCACAGGGCATAATATTGGGATACCACATGTGTTTCCTCTCATATTTCATTTACTTTATTATTTGAGGTTAGATTATACAGATAAATTTTAATTAGGTTTATTGTTTAGGATTTATCATAGCAAAGCACATAGGTGTAAGTTTATACACATTTGCACATGAATGTTCTCCCAGTCCCTTCTCTTTATCTATCAGACACAAATATGCATCCACACACAAAGGCATTCATTAAACTAGAGAGACTAAATTGTCAATGTCACCAGTAGCATATATATGCATATATATATGTGTATATATATACACATACACACACACACACACACACACACACACACACATATATATATATATATATATTTTGAACATTAGCTCAGACAGAAGTTGAGTCTGCATTGCTATTGTGTTTCATCCTGTATCTAAAATAGCACTGATGTCCAAGTTAATGATGAGGATGAATTCAATTCAGGGACATGTAACAAGAACACAGAAATTGAGCTGAATTAAAATATTCATTTCAAATTAACCCCTTGCGAAATCTGGTTCATAAGTTATAAGGTTTAATCTTTAAATCTAAATTCAATTGTATTAAAGCCATCACAATGATCTTCACTATATGAACTCAAAGCCAAATTTCTTAGTAACAAAATTATGTATGTGCATGGAGTAATAATGGAAATTTTGAATAAATAATGAAAGTCAATGGGCACTGCTGCAAACCAAGAGGAAAAAGTTAGTGTAAACAAGTCAAAGTCTCTTTATTATTAGCAGCATGTATACTTTTATAGATGAAATCAACTCAGAAAGGAAACAATTACTTAGCAACAAAGCATTGGCATAGAAGCTCCTTCTTTATCTTATGCAGTCTTGAACTACTTCTGCACTACTTCTGTGAATTTTAGGTAAAGAGTTAATTATGTATTCACTTGTAATTTCCCCTACATCTAGTATTTCAAATTCTCACATATTGAGCTGAAATGTTTTACCATTATATTGTCAACTAACTTTCATAGAGTTTATCAGAACAAGAAACATCGTTAGCAAGGGTAAAGCCACTTTTTGATTATAGCATTACTGCCATATGCCTTTAGAGGAATCCATGAAGAAATGATAATAGTGACCACAGGACTCCCTGGCAAATGGAGAAAAATAGAGCACTGTCTTAATGATAGGTACAACTGAAAATGAAAGTAAAAATTCTTAAAGTGTAAAGCAAGAGGAAAAGGAACTAAGTAGGACTCATCTCATTGGTCAATCCCTTTCTCTTTATCTTCTGCTCTGAGGAAAAGAGAGAGAGAGAGAGGAGGGGGAAGAAGAAGAAGAAGAAGAAGAAGAAGAAGAAGAAGAAGAAGAAGAAGAAGAAGAAGAAGAAGAAGAAGAAGAAGAATGTAATTTCTATACATGGTTGTGATGATTTATCTTCATTCTCAACTTTACTGAACTTGATATAAAGTAGGAAACATACCTGTGTATAAGTCTGTGAGAGTGTTTCTGGAACAGTGTTCTCAATTGATCAACCCTTTCACAGAGGTGGACTAAGACCATTGGAAGAAACCCATGATTACATTGTTATTCCTAACAGTAGAAAAATCAGTTATTGATTAGCAACAAAATAAGTTTATGGTTGGGGTTCACCACTATATGAGGAACTGTATTAAAGAGTAGCAGAAGTAGAAAGGAAGAGAACCACTGCTCTGCAAGTCTTAATTGAAGAGGAAAGATCCACCTTGAATCTTCCTTTCCATGGAAGATGTGCGCTCCTGGACTAAATAAAAGGTAAAAAGCATGCTGAAAACTACCATTAATTTCTCAATGTAAGCAGCTACCTCATGGTCCTACTGTCGTGCCTGTTCTCACATGAACAATTTTACCCTGTATGACCAAAAATAAATGATCCCTTAAGTAGTTTTTGTCATGTATTTTGCCACCTCAATCAAACAAACAAAATCAGCTTTTTATAAATGCATTAAAACTGTGACATTAAAGTAAATTTGCAACATAATATTATTTAGCCACTGTATATTAATAAAGTTAAAGATTTGCCTTGACATTGGTTTTACAACACACCAAAGCTTAAATGAGAAAGATAGAAAGAAGGGTACTTATAGTGACTTGAGATTCTTTACAAACCTTCCTACAGCACTCACATAACACAATTACACTTATAAATGTGCTTACAAGGGGAAACTCATAAATGGTCTGTGGTGGCAATATAATAATTAATATCCAAAATTAATATATCCCTTTTATGGATCAATAGACACTATCTAGTCAGACTCAATCACATCATAACTATCTCATCGTAACAGATAATAAAATTGACAATAAATTAAATTGACAGTTTGAAAGCCATATTTGAGATTCTTTTTCAAGGTCAGAATGAACAGTATTTCAGCATGCTTTTTGTCAGGAATCAKGTACTATAACCTTCCCTTGGAGATAAAGCTGAAGCTAGATGACAGAACCACATGGGTCAATAAAGCAGTTAAGGTGGTTTGTTCACTGCTAGATATTCAAGTCATTGCAGTGTCTTATTATTTTCAAAACAATAACCACAAACTTGTATTTTCCTTCTAGCAACAGGAATTCAACCAATAGAAAAAACCTACCAAAAATTTTAAGTACTGAAAAGCCTTAAATGATGTCATGTGTAGATAGTTTGACTTTGAGTCTATAAAACACACAAAAAAATGCTTTCCCCTTTTTACTTAAGAATATGCCATTGAGTCTAAAGTTTTAAATCTGAAGTTACAAGGAAATATTTTCCTTCAAAAACATCAGCCACTGTTAGAAGGAAACAAAATGAGCAGTGATATATGCTCTACAACACAGTTGTGCTCATCCTTGCATTGGAGATGAACGTATTTTTTAGATACATTTTTTTACCTATGAAAATTTACATGCCATTCCTCAAATATTTCTAACTTGATGGTGACAGTCCCAGAGCATGAAATGTCATCAGCCATTTTCTTTCAGTGGAATGGCATGACAGTAACTTCGTGAAGAACACTTAAAGAAAATTACATGCTTGAATCATAGGATAACAATTAAAATATAGCAATATAGACCAATAATATCTAACTAAAGGGCTTATATTAATCCTGTGATGATCAAGTGAGTTTGTCTAACATATAGTGCATATTCAATAAATATACTCCACAATACCACTTCGTATACAACAAAATGTACATCATGTCAGGAGGCAATGAAGTCCTGAATGAATGCGTATGGTTGACATGGATATGGCAATGTTTTCCCTACACCAAGCTCAGACTAATGGCAAAGAACTCCTGTGGTCCAAGTATGGGGGGTATTATGATTAACTGAACTTTAGCTAAAACCTGTGTATGCAGAGACATCAACCACAACTTCCTGATTCCCTAAGGGCAGGGTTCCAGGTGGACACCACCACACTCAGCTGGTGTTTGGCTTTATGATGGGCTTTGCAAGGCATAATCATGCATCTTTCAATTTTAGTGCCAGAATCTCACAAATTATGCTTTGTCGTTGATTATATAGTCAACCACCATAATAGTGTTGTCATTGTCTTATTTTCTTTTCTATTGCTGGACAAAATACCATCCCAAAAGTAACTTAACGGAGAATGGGTTTATTTAGTCTCACAGTTTCAAGTTACAGTCTATTCTCAAAGAGAAATAACAGTGGCAGGACCCTGACAGAGCTGATCACACTACACTCACAATAAGAAACAGAAAACTATGATGGATGGAAGACTCAGATCTCCTTCTACACCAGTACACTCTAGGCCTCATCCACAATTACGATAGTTCTTTCCAAATCAATTAATGTTTGTGACTCTCTTACAAATATTGCCTAGTAATTTCATTTATAGGTATATAATTATATAATCAAGAATATCAGAAGAATATGTCCATACAAAATATGTACAAAGATATTCATAGCAGCACCATTCGCAACAAATATCAAATGCAAAGATACAATGAAATTGACATCAACTGGTGAATGTATATGCAAACTGTGGAACATGCAGCAAAGAAAAGAAAATCAAACAAACAGAAATAAAAGCATAGATGTATCTTGAAAATGTTATGCTATCTGAAAGAAGCAAGATTAAAATATGCTGCACAATAAAAAACTGTACATTGTGACTACATTTATATATAATGTCTAGAATAGGCAAAGCTCCAGAGACATAAAGCAGATTAGTGCTTACTAGGGACTGAGGCAATGAAATATCTCCCAGTGACTGCTGAGATAGATAAAGTTTATTTCACTGTGTTAGCAGAAAGACTGAGAGGGGGGCATATTGGACTTCATGTATAGTGCAAAAGATGATGATTCTTGGATGGCAGTGGACCTGGTGAGTTGCTCAATATACAGAAAGCATCCAGAATTACATTTTACATACAAAGGAAATATGTATGAGATCTTGCTCATACTATATTTCAGATTGACTGTAACTTAAAAAGTCCTCTTAAAAATGCCAGAACACATATTAAATGCTACATATAAGCACTGTTAAATAACACGAACAAAATTTATGAATGTATTCTTTTTAAAGAAAACTAAAACAGAGTGAAATACATAAGAGAAACATCTATAAATTTTACATTCACCCCTGGAGAAGCAAAATCACAAAGTAAATGTAAATAAATATAAGCTATAAGCAGGCAGATCATATTCTGAAGAGCAAACGCTATGTAAGTATGACTGAAAAATCATGTCTATTTTTATTCTCCAGTATGGAGCCAGACACCTTAATGGCTTGGAAGGCTTTGTGTAAGGTGTAGTTGGATCAGTGTCCACTGACAGACATCAAGTATGTGATCCATCAGTCAATCAACGCAAATTGCATCAATAGAGGAGATGAGAGGGAACTGGGCACATGTGCAGCCCTGAGCTGCACAGAGAGCACTGAAGAGGGAGCTGGGCCCACTGAGCATTCACTTTCATTTTCAAAGTGCATAATCAAAAGCATTTCTCTGAGCAGTTTTAGTTTATATTCAGCAATTTTCATTCTGCCTAAAATGCATTTGAGAAAACTCATTAATGAGAAGATTCATGCAGTTGGAGTCACGGAATCTAAAGTAGTTTTCATTCTTAGCTTATTGAGTCCTGAAAGAAAATCTATCACAAAACTTGTCATAATACTCTAAACTTTAGAGTCTGAAGAAACAAACATAATTTGTAAAGAATTATTGTTAAACATCGTGTGCTCTTTGTCTAGATCATTAAGTAGAATAATAGAACTTTTTATAATGATGAATAAAAGCTAGACAGGCTTAATAAATACAACAGATATAAAATTCAGAATATGTAATAAGAATAAACTTTGCATAGAGATCTGTCACACACATAATGATCTAATTCACAATATAGCACCACAAATAGGTATGTTTTTTGAAAGAATCATTTACTTAGTCTCTCTTAAGGAATTTTTCAATGTTTCATGGTGTTTTAAAGTATCAGATACCAAAAGTTTATAGCATAGCTTTCATAAATAAAATGATGCATATTTATGAGCCATAATTAGCTTGTTTTTTTTGAAGCCATATGTTCTTATGCAGATGTATAGATCACAATTGATACAGATTTATTTCCTATAACACTTAGTCATAATGGTAAACTGTCTAGCAACATATTGTGAATCTCTAAACATCCTTCAGTTGTATTGATTCTCTTTATGTTCTTATCTCCTTTCATTGTTAAAACTATATGCTCCTCTAGAACCCAAATAGACCTTCATCCATTTCTAAATACAGGAAAATCTTCATTGAGGGCATGAATAAAGTTAATATACGGACCAGGGTTATGGTTCAGTGAATAAAGCCCTTGGCTTGCAAACATGAGGCCCAGTTTGAACACCCAGACCTTACATAAAAGCCTGATGACTGTGGCATCCACAGTTCTGGTGTTCCCACCAGGAGATGAGATGTGGAGACATGAAAATCCTTGGAACCTTTAAGATACACAGCAGCAAGAGATAAAAATAAGCCTCAAACAGGAACCAACATCCAAAATTGTCCACTAATACCCATATGCATCTATATCCACACATGAGCCTGCACTCACAAATGTGCTTGTACATGAAAATTATCATATATGCCTTTGTTCATACATATTATGCATACACTGATTTTTTTAACTTTCAAGATTATAATTACATCTCTCCCTTTCTTTTCCTCCCATTAAATACTTTTGTATGCCCTCCTCTGCTCTCTTTCRAATTCATAGACTCCTATTCCATGAGAAAGAGCCCACGCTTGAGGCTGCTTAGATGTCAAAGAACCTGAGACTAGGTTGTCCATGGGCCTAGGGGAATACTAAGTGCTATTGGTTGTGCTAAAGGAACACAGCAATAAAATGGCTCCTAACAACATTCTGTTGTATGGCGTAGACCACTGTCCTGAGCTCAACCATCATCAGAGAAACTTCATTTTGCAATAGATATTAACTAATATAGACTCCCTAAACTGTACAATGTGCAGGGTGTAAGGGACATTGGAAAACTCAGCCCTAAAAGGAATGTATACATCAAACCTACTCCCACTCAGGGCTCAGGGAGTTATGAGGAAGAGGAGTCAGAAAATTTGTAAGAGCCAGAGGGGATAATAGCAAGGAAAAATGATGTCTTCCAGACACTACTGGAATGATACCCATAACAAATCACAGAGACTTTGGCAGCATGCACAGGACTTGCATAAATTCATGCCAGATGAGGTCTCAGCACTGATACAGGGAAGTAGAAACACGAATACTCCCATCCCTAAACAAAAATCTATCAGCAACTAATCCCTGTTGTCAAAGGAAAAAAATGTTTTCTCCAATGGAGTCTCACTGGGTGTAAAATCTCCACTTTAGGTCCTGTGAAAGGGGAAATAATTTGAAATGCAAAACAATATATATATCTAATAAAAAAGAAGAATAGGTCCTGTGCCTGTGGTAGATGGCCAAGAAAATACAAACCCAATGGGGTGTTCGTAGATTTTTCTCCTATTGCTTTGTTAGGGCATTTTTATGGTCTTATATATTTTTTTGTGATCTCTCTCTCTCTCTCTCTCTCTCTCTCTCTCTCTCTCTCTCGCTCTCTCTCTGCATGTGTCTCTGTGTGTGTTATACTTTTTAACTGTGATTTTTTTCCTGTTTGTTTAACAAAAAGTAGGATTGGAATTGAATGGATGTGGGAGGGGGAAGATAAACTGTCATCAAAACGTCGTGTATATGAATTTTCAATTAAAAATGAATGCACCCTTTTTCATTCATTGTTATTGTGTGCATACATATTCAACCTCCTCAGTTCAGTCTGTAAAACATTATATGTATGTATGTTTTCAGGGCTTACCATTTGGCACTGAACAACCAACCAGTGTGCTCTTTCCAGGTTTTCACTTTCCTAAGTTACACATAGGTCTCTGTGTAGAGTTGATACCTTGACAGGAAAAAGTAGTCTACACAATATTTTTTAAGGCTAAGAAAGTATCTTGCCATATAAATGTTTAAACACCTTTCCAATAAAAGAGGTGGGGGAATAGCAACGAGTTGAGAGTGGATTTTATAAAGTTAAATTCCTTATTGATGACCACTGTTTATGGTTATTGTGTATGAATTTATAGCATCTCAGAAACTGGTTAAAAACAACATCAAAAGAAACCATGAAAAGTTATTTAAAATTGGAACCGATTCTTTAAGAGTTATAAAAGAGATTGAAATCTCTCATAAGATTATGGAATACCCCTGTCAACTGAATATACTGCATGCTTCTAGATTAGAACCAAAGTAGTGACTGGGGAAAAACTGTAATGGACATTAATTCGTGAGACAGTTGGGGAATGTCTCTAGAAGACATCTGTAAAATTGTTCAGAAAAATCATCCAATCACCTAAGAATATGCATGCCTACATGTAGAAAGATGGGAATGGAAAGTGTGATAGAGCATGCGGGTCTGAGCTCTGAGTGAAGGGCAGATRTTTATTCATTATTTTCTTGTTGCTTGAAATACTTCTAATGAGTTTTGGCAGAAATGTAGTCATCTTTGAAAACTTGCATTCTTTTTTAATAAGAGACATTCTTGTTAGGAGAGAAATAAATGACAGTAAGCAGTGGAAATGGCAATCTGTGTAGCTGATGAGAGAAAAGGAAAGAAAGAAAGAAAGAAAGAAAGAAAGAAAGAAAGAAAGAAAGAAAGGAAGGAAGAAAGAAAGAAAGAAAGAGAAAAAAGAAAGAAAGAAAGAAAGAAAGAAAGAAAGAAAGAAAGAAAGAAAGAAAGAAAGAAAGAANAAAGAAAGAAAGAAAGAAAGAAAGAAAGAAAGAAAGAAAGAAAGAAAGAAAGAAAGAAAGAAAGAAAGAAAGAAAGAAAGAAAGACTGGGTTCCAAATGTGCTTTCAGAAAATTCACATGTAATAATGAATTTACCTACAATAATCAAAGTAGATTCATATTCATCATAATGGCCCCTATGTAAATCACAGGGACACACTCGTCTATCTTCTACGAAATGGTCACATCTCAGTGACAACATACATGCTAAGCCCATTTGAAGGATGTCTTTGGATACCACTAAGTACAAAGAACATTGTGCTGAGCTTAAGCAATTTTCATAATACTTCTATATTAGCCAAATGGGTATTAAACATGTAATTAAAAATGCATGATTATTATTACTTTGTATTCAAGTTTATGGTAGCTGTACTGAATATTTTAATAACTTCTCTCCTACAAATAGCACACAGGACATTATTGCAACCAAATTCATTTTAATTAGTCATGTTATAAATTTTACTAGTGGCAATGCCCTGGCTGCCTGACAGAGAAAGAATGTGGCCTCTATATTCACCTGTAAATAACCAGAATGACATTTAAGAAACCATTGATTAAAAAAAAATGCTTACAACCTCTGCTATTACCTTCACACCTAAAGACAATTGAGAGCTGAATTGTACCTGTTAAAAAGGAAAGGCACTTTAAAGCCAAAGAAGAAAAATGCTTCTTTCACTGACTTATTTTATTCCACTTGAGTACAAAGACTGTAATGAATTAACCACACAAATCACTGCGTGAAACAAAGGAAACAAAAAGGATGGTTTCTTTTCCTTGTACTGTCACTGGAATGAGTAGAGGACTGGCTTATTGAAACAGTAATTTTAATTAGTTTCCAGCGGATAGTGGTGTGAGCTTTTCAGCAGCAGCTCTTGCCCTAGTTTAGTATCTCATTCTCCAGCACACGGGTGAGTTCTGTTTATGGGCAAGAACTGACTGAGCCAGGGCTAGCAAAGCCATAGAAGAAAGGACATCAAACAGACTTCCTCATCTTGACAGGCCTCTAAGCACTGAATAAACGTTTGCTCTGACCATTGAGCCCTGCTCTGACTAGGGCTTACCTGCCAATACACAGTTTCCTTTTATTTTTTTTTTTCTATTTCAGCACTGTAGTTTAAATGTGAAATGCAAAATGTGACTTGGACAAAACAAAAAAATCCTCTTTTTTTTAAAGCCAGGCAAAAATATCAATGGAAAAATGTATAAATGTGTTGTGGGTACTTTCAATGTATTTTATGATCTATTGTATCTCTAACCCATATTAAAGATTCATAAATGCACTTACTACTCTTTCTATGGTCTGATAATTAAAAGGAATTCTTGATACGAATAATACAACTAAAGTTAAGGATGACCACCTACTCAATCATTTAAAATTTACTTCTTGAACTGTATTGCAACAAGTAAAGTCTAGTAAAAACCTCCTAGTAAATACAAGAGTGATGGCTTTGTTAAAGTCACATGGGTGCCCATTATTTGGAAGGAAAGATACAGCAGCCTTATGATCAAGTTCTTTCTTGCAGATGATACTGGTTTCTTATCTCCAGATATAAGAATAGCAGCAGTACGTGAGGAGAGGATGCATCTTGGTGCCGCATAACTTTGAAATATTGCACTGAGGTGCAAGCTTCTCCTAAATGTATGAGTTCCAGTGAAAATTCCTGAAACTTCAATTAGGAAGAGAATCATACAAATATATTTTACTGATTGGCTTCCACTTTATTCATAGAGCGTATTTAGGATCTTTATTCTACAAACTGTAATTTCGATAATTTGAATCATGTTTACTACAGGGACTCATTCAAAGATTTTTCAATCCCTTTCCACATTAGTAACAATAAACAGGTGTTAAAAAATAATGCAGTTCCTTTGAATATAATGGTACTAAATAAAGTCATGAGCCTGTCAATTTAAAATATTTCCTTCATTTCCATTTCCATATTTGTGTAAAGTGTACAGCCGAACTTTGTGCCAAGCTATTTTCAAGAAAGAACATAGTTGGCTTCTATACTACTGTTTTCATTTTACAAAATCAGAATGTAGCATAGAGTAATATTTGCCTCAGTTCATTGTCTACAGTGAATAAATACATTGGAGATCTTATCACCAGTTAACATTTGAGTCCTCGTTCAGTAGATCATATTCAAAATTCATGGAATACAATTAAAATGAAAAGAATAAAATCAAACACCATTTCTCATTATAGTTATTATAAATTATAGGAATTTGTTATATATAATAGTATTGTAATGCAGGGTGCATTTAATCACAGCAGAGCACAGAAGCAGAGAGGCAGAGAGGCAGAGAGACAGAGAGACAAAGAGGCAGAGAGGCAGAGAGCCTGAGACAGAGGCCGGCAGATCCCTGAGTTCAAGTTCAGCCTGGGTCACAGAGTGAGTTCCAGGAAAGCTGAGGCTATACAGAGAAACCTATCTCAAAAAACAAATCAAATGAGAAACAGACAAAAAAAAGCCTAGCTTTGTGACTAAGATCTTTCATTATGATCTTATAGTCAATTTTTATTACAAAAAGTTCTACCCTACTTCATAATTTTGGTTCTAATTCAATAATGAAAAATTACAATAATGGTTCTGTTGCAATGAAACAAAATTGAAAGTGCTATGATCCTTAAGACAGTATTACAATTTTCAAAATTCATTAATACTATACAGAAGATATTCAAAACAAACATCTTTCAATGCCAAGACACAATGAGAGACATTAGGCACCATCATCCATGAACTAGAGAAACAAGGACCACTAATCTACCTTAAATAGTTGATTTTGTAAAAACTTTAATATTACCAATATATAAGTTTAATCAGCCGAGAGATGAAAAGATTTTGCTCAAAAGTTCTTTTTCTCATTCCTTTAGAGTTTTGTCTTGAAGCTTCGAGCAATGACACATAGGTTATTTTTCTTAGTGAGATGCATTCCCTTGTGACAGTTTTTGACAAACAACATCAGGATAACTAGGTGTGCGGGAATGACACTGAGGGAGGATAATGTGCTCAGCCTAGCCTTCTGAGCAATTACCTGATCCCAATTAAATTTTGCTAGCGCTGAATATCCAAAAAGGCAGGTCAGAAATTGACCTTCATTGTCCATCTTTATTTGAAAGTGAAACCCCTGGTGTTCTGTCACATAATTACCATCAAAGAAAGAAAATTCCTAGCAGTGGCTAAGCTCCCTCCATGCTTCAAAGTCCTAGGCAGCGGAAACATTAGGAAAAAAATCATTTCTATCTTTTGTTTGCCACTGCATAGTAATATAGTGAATGAAAGTAATCTCCAAACTTCAATCACCTATGACTCTAATTACCAAATTTTCTCCCCCCTTCTTTTCGCTTTCCAAAGCTTATTTTAAAAATCATCTCTGATTTTCAATAACATATCTCCACATATGCATCTTGAATAGTATTTTTTCTTTTGTGCAGATGAATCATCTCAGCAGTGGCTTCTAAAGAATTCTTTTAGTTAGATTCAAGGAGTAATTTCAAAAGAGGTACATTTCATGGAAATGTTTTTGATAATTTTTTTCCTTTCATAAAATACGAAACTATTTGTCCTAGAAGACAGCTAGTGACAATAGGAAGAGACTTTTTGCTTGCTTTAAGGGGCAGGGTTAGCATTTATAATTTCATGGGAGCCTCAGTTCTCTTTTGTACTGCCACTGCACACTGCCTTGCATTTAAATTCGCGCTTGCATCCCAAGTAATTGTTTTGACTATTTGAGATGTCATTTTTCCAAAGTTCTGAGAGATTTAGTCAATTTCAATTTGCTCTTCTAATTAGTTATATATTTAGATTGCCCATAGATTTGCCTTCAACTCTCTATTATCGAGTCAAGGGAAAGAAAAACAGAAATGTGTCTTCCTGAAAGCAATGCTTTTCCTGCTCAAATATTATAGACAGGGGATGCCTGTCTATAGTCTCTAGTGCCTAAAAAACTTTCCAAGTGAAATTGTTTGAGACCTAGAGGTGAGGACGGGATTCTGTCACTTTAAAAATAATTATAATAAAAAACTTAGCTTGTTAGATACTATGCTTACTACTGAACTGTGAAACTGTAGTGAGATGGTATACACAAAATGAAACACATAAAATTGATTATTGAAATAAACAACTTTTGACTGTGAACAGCTGAGTATGTTGGTAGAGGAGATATTGGGTAATATTCTAAGTACTTCTCATACATTAATTGCTTAATACTCACAGTGAACCTATTATTCTGGCACCATCAATTTGCTTATTTATAACATAAATGAGACATAATTGAGGCACAAAAAGGCTGAATTATTGACCCTAAGGCATTAAGCCAGGCCACCCTGGCTTTCTAACTGGCTGACTCTACAGCTGGGATTGGTGTTTGTTTCTTTGTTTGTCTGTTTTTTTTAATCACAACACAATGTTGTTAATAATTACTTCTTTCAGATTCAGTTAAAGTCCAGCCCAATGGTAGTTGGATCACAACACAAGACTTGTCTACATAGCATGATTCAGGAAATTTTGGCAAATGTTTTTTATCCCAGTTTGTTTTCTTCATCTTTTGCCAGAACCTCCATGGCTAGAGGATTTCTAGGGGGAAAATGTCACATACTGTGCAATAAAAATACTCTTGGATTTTTGCTTAATGGCTACTGGGCTTTAATTTGAGAAGAACAGGTTCTGGAGCTAGACTGGACTGTGAAMTGCATTTTAAATGACACATTTATGCAAATTTTATCACAATGCAGAAACCTCATTTCAGATTACAAATTTCACAAATAGTTACAGAACTCTCATGGTTAAGACCCATGATGTATATGAGTAATATACATAGCAAGAATTTGGTCTCTCTCTGCTTCCGTGTCCTCTTCCCAATGTGAAAGCAAGGAAGGGATCTACATGACATTTGCTCCTGAGGCTTAACAAGAAATTCATAAAAGGGACATAATAAATTCTAAAAGGAGCACTACTTGTCTGGTAAATTGCAAATTTTCATTAACAATCTGTACGAATGACTGAACACTCACCATGTAGTACTTTTATGTATTTACTTTACAAGAATCACACCATCTTGATATGTAAAAATACCTTTCCTGAGACAAGTGAAATGGAAATAGGAGGAGAATACTGAAGGGAAAGAGAACCTTGGCAGGTCAATTTTTCTAATCCCACTTTAAGTAAAGACTTGAATCATTGCTCAAAGTCATATCTAGATAAGCACCTAAATTGGTTTCTTCAATTGTAACAAAATCACCTGGAGAATTTGCTAAAACCTGGATTACAGGAGACCTTTCACAGACTTTCTGATTTGTTAGATCTGAGAGAAGATCCATAAATTTTCATGTTAAAGAGTTATAGGTGATTTGAATAGACTTCACAAGCAGACCCTTTAAAACATTGAATTAATCTTGTTTTATTTTTAGATGATTGCATATTCACAAGCTGTATGACAGGAAGCCTAGAAATACTATTTCATGTCCCATTTAGTCAAATTTTCCCAGTGGTAACCGCTTGCAAAACCATAGTGCAATATCACAGTGGCATCAATAGAATACACTAGTGTAGAGTGAGCAGTGTCTTGACAACTGATCTAAAAATTAAAAATGCAATAGTTTTTTTCAGCCCTGGACACCTATTAATATCACCTGGGATGCTTATCAAAAATGTCTAAGTCCCAGATAAGAACCAATTAAATCAAAACAACTGAAAGTATATCTGGACCAGTGCCATTTTATGATGACAGTGCAGCATTTTTTTATTTTTTTTTTCTTTAAAAAGTCAAGAGGGAGAGAGCAAGTAATATGTATGCTGAGCTCTCTTGCTCCTTTTCATTCAGTCCAGGACTCAGCTCTTGCAACTGTACTGCCCACATTGTGTTGTACTGAACAGTTCTTACTTAAGTTGAGGAGAGGCCAAATTTAAAAATCTGAAACTCTGCTACTAAAACTGAAGGTAGCCAAGTAAATCTTCCTCTCGGTTGTGTATGTTTCTCCACATTGTCAAGACTGAGGAAGCCTAGTTAGCTGAAAGTCTAGACATTGAACCTGTTATAACAGTGGAAGAACTGCCATACTCCAAGGGGAATGATAGTTTCCCCACCAAACACTCTATAAAGACCATGGTGCTCACTATAAAGGACCTAGCAATAATTTTGGCAAAAACTCTTTTTGTAATTATCTAAATTTATTCTACTGCTGGGTCAAAAAATAGTCCCTTTAGAACATAGTTAAATGAGTTCATCAAAAACTGACTCCTTATTCCTTTCATATTTTAGGGCAGTAAGTATTCCTACCCATTGGACTATATATATTTCAAACTCTGTGCATTGTGGGTTTCCCAGCATTTCCAAATCAAGGCCTACCATGGACAAGAAACTATTCTGGCCACAATTTCTAGTAACTATATTGCTTTCCAATTAGAAACTACCACAAGTGGGCTTTTTTCTTTCAGTACTGGCTTTACATTATGTATGGCTTATGGTATTCATGTAGGTAACATTAAGTAGTCTCCACAGTCTCCAAGAAACGGTGCCAGTCTTTGTTTATTTTCTAGTTACTATTGGCATGTGGGCAATTCTACTATGCTCCTTCCAGGAACCTAGCAACAGCAACATAGTAACAGCTTACATCATCACATGCCACCAGGTGGTAGCCTATAAGGCCTTTCTCAGCTATTCCAGGTCTCTATCTCCATCTCCTATTCCCCCCTTACTCCCTCTGTCCCCATGTGCACCTCCAGCCTCTTCCTCTCATCTTTCTGTTCTTCTCTGCTCACCTTCTCTGTCTCTACCCCTTTCGAGGTCCCCTTCCGTTCCCCAGCCAATAAATCTTTATACTAGGTCTGTCTCATGGCTTGATTGTTCAGGGGAAGACCTTGGCTGGCCTGCCAAGTTGCTCCTGCTGCTGCCTCACTATGCTGCATTATAATGCCCTTTTACAAACACAACAGTTACTGTTATTAAATACTCTAACAAAATCAGCCCAGGGAAGAATGGGTTCTAGGTTAGAGTTCACCATTGCTTGGAGGTCTTAATGGCAGCAGCTCCAGACAGCTGGTAATACTGCTTTCAGAGTCAAGAAGGAGAGAACAAGTAATATGTATGCTGAGCTGTCTTGGACCTTTTCATTCAGTCCAGGACTCAGCCCTAACAACTGTACTGCACATATTTAGTATAGGTCTTCCCAATTCAATTAATCCAATTAAGAAAATCTCTCACATGTATGCCCATAGATGAAATTAATCTAGGCAACCACTCATTGGAAGTCTCTTGCAAGGTAATTCCAGATATTGCCAAGTTGACAAATAAAATTGCCAGCCACAGTGCTATGCAAGGCAGCTCTATAAGCCCCTGTGCACATGTTCTGTCAACAATAACCATTTTTTAAAAGCAGCATTGTCATTAACCACAAAGGGCAATATCCAATATTTGAAATGTCATAATTATTTTTTCAGGTTATATTTCAAATATCAAAATCTTCAACAGCTGAAAAGACCTTAAAACAACTACATGGATAACCACTAAATTATGGCACAGATTAAAATGATAATGACAGCAATTATACCTTGAGTGTCTGAGGGTAATATGAATCAATCTAGGTGGTTTTCTAAAATGCCACATCCTCAAAATAAGTTATGACCCTTTGATGCCTAATTAACCCTTCCTGACATGAGTGTCCAGTGTAATTATTTCTTTACTGTATTTTAGTTTTCTCTGGTCTCTAGGGTTTAGTTGTCAAAATAACTCAAAGATGGGCACTTTGTTCCTATTAACCCCAGGATACATTTTCCCATGCAGGTAATTCTCACTTTGTTTGACCTTTGCATTAGCTGAGGAGGAAAACATTAGTGGTTTGCTGCTCTTTCAATAACAAACAGTAACTTTTTTTTTAGTTTTTTTTTATTGAATATATTCTTTATTTACATTTCATTTCCCTTTTCCTGGTTTTCCCACCCCCCCAATGTCCCATATCTCTTTTTCCCTCCCTCTGTTCCCCTATTCACCCCTTCCCAATTCCCTGTTCTGGTATTCCCCTACACTGCTGCATTGGGCCTTTCCAGAACCTGGGTCCACTCTTTCCTTCTTGTCGGACAGCATTTGGTAGGT
>BDUI01003159.1:50257-71901 GCA_002335545.1 Apodemus speciosus | reverse complement strand
TGTACAAAAAGGAGTGAGCCAAGGACTAAGGCCAGAAAGCTTACTCACAAGTTTTATAGCTGTATTGTAGTCATCTTTCTCTTCTGGTACTATGCAGATTACCTTTCAGTACCAAGAACATTAGTTAGCAGGGGCAATGACTCTAGTTAGGTACCAGCTTTACTTTTTCATATTCAATGAGATATTTAGTAAGTGTTGTCTTGAGAAATGAGCACTACTACCTGCAGTTTGTGGTGAATAACAAATAAAAACTTTGGCAATATCCTGGGATATCATGGGGCCCCTTTGGCCAATGACTCAAGTAGATGTAACCCATTCCTGAGTGACATGCTGAGTGCGATAGTGGTTCAAACATTGTGGAAGTATCCAACCAAACATCTCTTTGAATGGATATGGAACTCATGCTTGATATTCCTTGGGTGGCCAAGAATCTGAAACTAAATAAGCCATGGGCTTAAAGAAAACCCAAATACTATTGTTCTACTAAAGGAACACAGCGATAAAATGACTCCTAACGACATTCAGCTATACACATCAGTTCCTTGCTCCGATATAATCAGAGATGCTTCTTCTTTTGGTATATGCAAACTGACATAGAGACCCACAAGTGGACAATGTGTGCAGGGGAAGAGACTTTGGGATACTTACCCTAAATAGAATGTGTACATCAAGTTCTTTCTCTCAGGGTTTAGGGAAGTCTGTGGAATTGGAGCCAGAAGATTTTAAGAGCCAGAGATGATGGATGACAGCAAAGAAACAGTGTCTTCCAGATTCCACAGGACCAATTCATAGTTTCATGGAGACTGAAACTTTGGCCGCATGCACAGGGCCTGTTTAGGTTAAACTGGTTGGGATGACACACAAATATTCTATTTACTGACTCTCAAAAAGTGAATCCCTGTGTTCTCAATGGTTACTTGCAGAGGCAGTGGAGCCAGGCTAGAGAGATATGTAAATGTTTGTTACTTCTTCACCTGCCCTTCAAAAGAAAGGCAAACTGCCTTGGCAAAGGTCACTTAACTCCCAATGCCAACTGCATGAGTAAGGAGTATGGCTTTTTGCATAATAAAGAGCTGGTAGTTAGAGCTGGTGAAGAAGGACCAGCTGAATGACCAGGCCGAGAGGCAAACACATGGAGAGACAGGGATGTGGATAAGAACTGAGCAGGGTGGTAGAGCAGTGAGAACTACCTAGAGAGAAGCAATGGCAGACAAGGTAAGTTAGAGGCTAGCTGAGGACTGTACAAGCAAACAGGCTAACAGTATTTTACTATACACATGTTTCCATGTCTTTACTATTATATCCCAAGCAGACTCCAAAAACCTGGCAATATAAAACCAGCACTGAGAGGGGAAAGTGGACATGTGCTCTCAGCCCAAAGTAAGCGGTTGTCTGTAATTGATACCTGTTGGCAAAGGAAAAAAATGTTTCTCCAGTAGAGTCTCACTGGTTAAATTAACTGTACTTAAGAATAGACTTCATGCCCAACAGTAAGATGACCAACACAAAATGAACTCAAGGGTGTCTTTGTAGATTTTTACTTGGGGAGGGAGCTTTTATTGCTTTGTTTGGGCTTTTTTTGGTCTTTGTTTATATAGTACAGTTTCTGATTCTGAGTTTTTATGTGTTTTGCTTCTATGTGTGCATGTGCACATGTGTGCATGTGTGTGCATTTTTCTTTTCAGTAAAAAAATTTTTTTGCAAAAAATAAGACATGAGTAGAAAGACTATTTAGGACATTTTCTTGGGTTTTAAGTCTAGACACTGCTATACAGTTGAAGGCTAAAAATGTAATCAAGGTCTTTAAAGAAAGTACACTGACCAAGGGACCTGTATCAGAGATATCAATGAATAGAGAAGCAGAGAGTATTTTGAAATCATGACTATGGACAAATGAAGGCAACACAGCAAAGCAGTAGGGGAAAAGCATTTCCAGAATCCATCTGAGCAGTGTTTGAGAAGCTCACTCATCATGTTATAGTGAATGTGACTGTGAGGAAGGATGCTTCCTAGGAATTGTGCCACAGGAATATGTGAATTTCGGAATCCCATATTTAGAATATCCAGTTTAGGTAAAAACAAAATAAGAAAAATTAAATTATCAAATTAGAATCTGAGCTATCAGGAGGAGATGTCTCAGATGTGCTTGAGGGTCAAGATAAAGATCTTTCCTAGGGGATATGTGGGGAGAGGTAAGCATATGTTAAGATATAGGATTATCCAGGACAGTAAGAGAACCTAAAGAAGGAGGGTGAATGCAAGAAAGCTCACAAGATGAAACACTCTTTACTGGGATGTCAGAATGCAAAGAGTCAGTGATGAGAGAGACTGAATACAGGAAATGTTAGAGAATAAATAGACTCTTTTATGAGGACAGTGATCAACAGTGTTAAATGCTTTCATGATGCAATAAGTGCTGGGAATAGCACAGTACCTGCTGCCTTTAGTAAATTCCATGAGAGTTTTATGGCTTTCTGATGTATTTCTTTAAAGTCATACAATTATTTTAATATTGTCAAAAATTCTGGTGCTGTAGGATTGTGATAAGAGAGACCATTCTAAATGATTCCCTGCCATCACCCCAGGTCACCAATAATATTATTAAGCATCAGTTCTGGTACCAGTCATTGAGCCTAGAATAAATAACATCATTCCATGCTGGGAAATGGCCTTATTCTTCTGATAGCTTGACAAGTTTTTAATCAGCATTGCAGCATGTGGAGCTGGAAATAATAATTTGATTTACATGTAGTCTATAAGTGACATTAGATAACAAATAGTTCTCAGTGGGAAAGAAGTATGGAAGTCCTTTCAGTAACTAGATATTATAGCTTGTCATATAAAAGGATGTCCTTTATTGTAATAATACTACAAAAATTGATTTTCATAGATCACATGCCAAACTACTTATTGGAGTAGAATGCTAAATCATTGAGGTAGATTTAAGTCATTAAATTTTGGGAGGACTAATGTGTATTTCAGTTTCTTATCTCTCGCTAGGGTATGCCAATTATTTTCAGATAACAGTCACTCAAGTATATATTTATCTGCAGTGGTGACAAATAAGTAATGAAGCAAGTACCTCATAAGCATATCCCTGCTTGAGCAAGGCATCAAGGTTGTTGAGATCATTCTGCTTTTGGTTGATAATTAAAATAACTTTTATGAGTCCCACAATTTTGTTTAGGTTATTTTTAATTGCCTAGGATGTTTTAGATAGACTAATTAAACTAGAATTAATTTATTTTAACTTAATTGACTAGTCTATTCTAGTAGGTTATGAGTAAAACATTTGAATTTAGACAAACCATCCTTCTTTTTTATAAGGCCTCACTTTATGAGACCAACTGTTACGGTGATGCTGAAGGAAGATACAGTGGAATCATTCTTTCTTTTGTTTATATAGCTTCACTCAACAGTCTGAGAACATCAAGTAAACTAGTGACTTACTTTTCATAGGAAGAAACAGACAAAAGTTAGAATTAATGACTTGCCCATAGAGGGAATAATTTTATTAATAAAATTTGTATCATTTCTATCTAAGTCAAATGCAGGAGAAATTGTAATTAATGTAAAATACATGGGGGTATAAGATAAACTTCAAGGTGTGAAAGGATCACAAGGCCAAGATTAGTCAAACAAACATCGATTCTAAATTAAGATGAAACGTAAGTGCCTATCGTCTTTAATTTAGACATCCAAAATAAATAAGCCCCACTGAGACAGTTACTTATTTAAAAACAGGATACAATGATGTTGCTCAGAGAATTTGTTTATCATGTCTTAATCTCATAATACTTTTTGCACTGAATTTCATAAATGAGGATTATTTATATTAAAATGTATATGAATATTTTAGATAAGTAGAACCAGTTTTCATATATGTGTTTAGGTTTGCATTTTCCACATTTTTGAAGTTTTTTTTTTCAAATTACTGAGAATTTCATACATGAATACTGTATTATCATTCAACCCCTATTCCTACCAAGTCTTATGTCCCTCTCTAAGCTCTAATCTATAAGAAAAGAATTCATTATCTCTTCTTATTTATTATTGTACCAGTATAATTTCAAACTTCATTATAAATACCTATCATCATACCTAGAGAAAAGTATAGCTTTCACTCCTTGTTAAAGAAGTTTCTTTTTGAAGCACATGGAGACTATTATAGACATCCACAACTTGTCATATTTTTGAGAATTTATAATCCCAAACTGAAATGACTTGTTAAAATATTTAATCTTCATTTCAAAATATCCACTACTTTTGCATTATATTAGTACTGTATGTCTTAATTCTGTGATATTAGAAAAGATTTTCTGATATTTTTGAAGGCTCTACCATGTTCTATAGCAAAGTTACTCACTTAATACTATTTTTTTCAAATATTCKTGCAAGAATATCTGAAATTCAATGGCATTGTATTTATTTTGGTGAGAGTATGATAATGTCTTTTGTCAATGAAGACTAAAACTTTTATAAACTATTATGTATAATTTGTTTATATCATCACCAATATTTCCTAATCACCTAGGAGCATCTCAGTTAATACTTGCTGAAACATCAACTATACTCTAGTATTGCATTCCTATTTTCTCTTATAATCCGTATATTTGTGTTTTCTTTAAAATATTTACATGTATGCATTGCAATAACTTTAGAATAAAGCATAGACTGGACTTTATGCATAACAATTAGCAGAGACTAGAAATGAATAGGTAAATTACCTTGTCAAGTAGAGATTTAACAAATACTGGACTTTTGCTCATTCAAAGTCATTACTGAAAATTAAACCTAAATGTATATACTTCTGAAAAGCCACTTTCTTCTTCTTTTCCCAATAGGACATATATAATGCAAATGATACATACATTCAAGTCTGTTAGATTGGTTAAATAATGGCTCTAATTCTATCATCTCTTCCTCATGAAAAATAGTACCTATCATATAGCAATATGTTAGGATGATACATTTATAGAAATGCAGTTACATAGTCTAATATGTTAAACATAATTCATATGCTGAAATTGAAATATTTATAGAAATTTACAAATACCATGCCATCAAAAATCTAGATGTTTATTTCTTTTTATTAACACTAACAAACAACTGTTTGTTATGACTAAGATGATAATGAAAAAAATTTCAAAATTATGAATTTTAAATATTTTCATGTGTGGAAACCCTGCTATTTAAGGTCGTAGTCTACCATGTCTGGATAGCTCCTCTGAGCTTGGTACAAAATGGAGGACTCACTTTTTCAGCAAGCTTCCTTTCTCTCTGCCTCACCTAATCTGGGAAACCTGACCTTCACTCTGAAGCCTGACTTCCGCACCCTTGACCTGAGGAAGGTCATGGAGTCCTTGGCAGACCTACAAGTTCAACTTCCTCTCTCCCAATAAGAACCTTACCCAGCAAGTACCTGGCATTTCTGGAATGCCCCTTCATGCAAATGTAGTATTCACAGTATGTTAAGCTCCAGCCAATTATTTACATTCACCCTGAAAACTCCTCAGTCTCCAAGGTTCATGCATAGTCTTTGTCCACCCCGAATAAAGTATATGCACATCAGCTGTTTCACTGAAGATCATCCAAGAGAGCTGTTTCATTGAGTGTCATCTAAAAGAGCTATAACACTGAAGTCCTCTGCACTTCCTTTCCCCTACCCTCCCAGCTGGCCTGGGATCCTGCAGACCCCACACATTCCAGGATCTGCTTCATGCTTTCAGCCTGTTGTGCAGTGGCATCTGTACCTGAGGGAGAAAGCAGAACTGGAAACCACATCTTTAAAATATGTTTTTTACATTTTAAAAATAAAATTTAGTTGGGGAGGGTGTATGTACAAAATGCACAGAGAGGGTGGTGAGAGGACAATTTGTGGGAGTTTCTTCTGTCAGCAGGAGAGGTTGGGGACTCAAACTCAGATTATCAGTCTTGGTGGCAAGCACCTTTATCTACTGATTCATTTTATAGCCCCTGAATTTTAAGTGTCTTTTGAGATAGAAATCAATCCTTATTAATTAGTCATTCATTTGTTTCATAAACAATTTGTTTGTTACATATGCAAACTGAAAGCATCAATAAAAAGATATGAACATGTCTTCTGGGAAAAAAAGTTGGAAAATTGAATGTATGCACAGCTTTGAACCTTCTTGTCTCTAGGCAGTTGACCATCTGCTTCATGATCTATCATGACCTTCTATTAATCTTATTTTCTTAAGACAGAAAGCAAGTTATTATAGTTACTTAAGTACTACCTCTTTTCAAATAAAGCTTATATAATTTATGTGAAACCTTAGTTGTAAAATAATTTACTATTTATTTGTAAAGCTATTGTTTCTATTCTTTTTTCAACTTTTTATTAATTTGTTGAGAGTTTTACATCCTGCACCCCAGTCCTGCTCATCTCCCAGTCCCTCTCAAAAGATAAACAACGACAACAACTAAGCAAAACAAAGCACCTCAAGATGGAAATTGCAGTGGGTCCACACAACTTTACTTGCAAATGTTCATTGCAATGAGCCATTGGTCTGGTTCAAGGCCTCTGGCTTCTGCTACACTATGAATATTAGTTTGGATCCTCACTGGGACTCCTCCTGGTTATCATGTTGTTGCTCTGTGTCATAGAGATCCTGATATGCTGAATCAGCAGGAGTGGCCCCTTCTCATCTTCCAATAGTTCACAAATAATCTAGATTTTGGGAAGAGCTGACTCAAAGCCCTGGATCTGGGCCTGGGTGATAGCTGAGCTATTCGGTACATAGGCTCTCCCCTTTTTGTACTACCACGGTGAGCTTTTCAGCATTGCCTTGGATATCCCTCCCACTGCCACCAGCAAATCTCTCTCCTGCCCTCACATCCTCAGGGCCAGCTCACCTGCACCCATATCACCAAAGGCAAACCCACTGTGCTTCACTGCTGAGGCATGGGGTCCATTCTCCCAAGTGTTGTAGCCAGAGAGAGGTGGGGCCAGCTCTCGAGAGTGCCAGAGCCAGTGAGGGACAGGACCAGTATTGCACAGACATTAGTCATCTACTTAGGACCAGCTGGCTCCTCAGACCACAAACTTTCACATGGACTCTAGTGGTAATATGAGCCATGGATACTGTCACCTGCCACTTGCTGCGTGGTAACAGACCTAATCACGGCCCTCAGTGGCAGCACTGGCTGTGACTTCACCATAGCCTCAGCTGGCAAGGTTGGCTACATACAACAGGGTATTCCTCTCCACCCTTGTCTCTTCATCTTTCTTCATAATGTTCATATTGCTTCATTTCTTTTTCTCTTCCATGTGTTGACTGCATACTTGTACATCATAGTGGCTCCCACTAGAGGCAGGCTACTGAGGAACCTCCTCTACATGAACCATGCATGTGGCATGGTGGTAGGCAGGCCTCTGGGTGTCTGCCTGTACAGCATGGCATGACAACTGACAGGGCTCTAGATGTCTTCCTGGAGTGCCTTGTGTGGCTGTGGTGGCAGGTAGGTTTCTGGGTTTCCTCTGCGTGCTTGCAACACAAGGTGTGGCTGTGTCTGGGTCTCTGTGTATTTACAACCTGCCCTGCCATGTGGTGGCACCAGGCGGTGCTCTGCGCCACTATGGGCCCACCAGTGCTGAGTGGTAGCAGGAGGGTATCTGGGCATCTTTTCTAGCCCATACCGTTGACAGGTTTCTGGATATCTTCCTCCTACCTTGCTGCTGGTGGCCAACAGACCTCTGTGTGTACTCAGTTCTCTTGTCCTGGGTAGTATGGCTCTGTTTCTGTGTTTTAAAATTAGTTCCAATTAAGAATGGAAACCAACTGATAATATAGTTTTAAAGTCTACTAAAGAACCAGCCTAACTCCATTTTATAATCAGGAGTCATTTTGAGTCTGTAGGTAAGTTTTTGTTTACTTAAGATTCTGTTTCTTAGAGTTGGGCTGTGCTCTATCCTAGTAACTACAGAATGTTCAGAAATAAATGTTCCAGAAAGATTACCTTAACTGGCTGGGCTTGCTTCTGTACTCATGCTCGCTGACAAAATCCTCCATACTACGGTATTGCTCTATAAAAACCTGAGAAACTGGCTCAGGGATGGTCTCATGAACCCTGACTTAGGGCAAGGCAGCTGCTGATCTGGCTTTCATTTGTACATGGATAAAGCCTGCTTCAATTTGGCCATATTTTTCTCTTCATGTCTGTGGGATTAACACTATTTAGTTCCAGTTCTGTAAATATCACCTACATTCCATGGTTCATCAAAAATCTTTTTTAAATGTATTACATTTATTTATTTATTTATTTATTTATTTATTTATTTATTTATTTATTCTATGAGTATGTGTGCATGCATGTACATATACATGTGTATGCAAACACACGTGTACTTATATATGCGTGTGCACATATTTATGGATGAGTTCTGAAGCCAGAAGAAGGCATCTGCCACCCGGAGCTGCAGTAACAGGTAGCTGTGAGCCACATCAATGTAAACTCTAGGAACTGACCTACGGTGCTCTGTGAGAACAACATGTATTCTTAACCACTGGGGCACCAGTCCAGCCCTCATTTATTTTATGTGCACACAAGTATGGGTCATGTCCTGCATGTGGGGGTAAGAGACAAAATTCTGGACTCAGTTATCTCCTTTCATCACTTGGGTTCTGAGATCTGAATTCACCTTTAGGCTTGGAAGCAAGTGCCCTTACCTGCTGAATCATCTCACTGCCCCAACCCCTCACATGTGGCTTTTATATGGATTCAGAATGACTCTATTGTTATTTTGAAGAATCTTCATAAGGAGCTGTAATACTGCATAAGGAAGAAAACTGATCCAAAGTTCAAGTGTTCAATATTACACCCTTGGTAAACGAATGCATACATAGGTACTGCCTTGAATGTTATGTGCAGGTCAATAGAATAATAGTTCTTTCAACTTTGTTGACAAACTATTGAGACATATACAGTTAACTGATATAAAGCTCTGTTGCTCTATAAAATGTTTGTATTCACTACAACAATATATTTAGAATCATATTTATCACATCTCCTCCAGGTCTAATTAGGCTGTGTCTGCTTCAGAAAATATCTATAGTGCATTAAGAGCCCGGAGCACAGTTTTATCCCCACACTCAAATGGCTGGAGCACTGAGCTGCCTCAGGCCTATCATCACCTCCAGTTGTAGAACAGCCATGTAATTAAGGCCAATATCATATGCTTTACTTTCTAGTGGCTTCCATTCTGATTCCCATCATGAATTAATCCCATTTCAAAAATTGTCTATTGAGTGCTTATTATGTTCATGTACTTTAGCTGGATCAGTGAATTGAGACTATTGATGGTTTGGTGTTACTTATTATTTTTAACATAATGTTTCATGATTAGTAAGGGATGAGATAAATCCAGCAATCTCTGAAAATCCTTTGAAACCAGTTACTCAATATACTATCAAACATTGCAGGAAACAGTCTAGAAACTAGGAATATTTTGGTAATCCTTTAGGTTCTTTTTCTCACAAAATTTGGCTTCCTTTGCAGAAATTCACTCCATGAATATATAAAGAGAAAAATTATTTTTATAGCAAAGAAATAGTGACTCACCATAGAAAATTATTCATTAAATTATACTTATTATTAAATTTCCAGATTCTTATGATAAAATTTCCCCAGAAGATATGTTTTGCTAATGTATTAATATTTCAAAAGTTCATTTTGCAGTTATCAAAAACTCCTTAAAATTTATTACTATAATTTTTAAGGAAACAATTAGGATTTTAAGGCTAGAACACTTTAACAGTATGCTAGCTGGGATTTATATGGTGCTATTTAGTTCTACAAATCCTTAAATACACTATCATTTTTTTCAACCAGACGATCTCACTTTAAAAGAGAGGAAACAACTGTATCAAGAAAATAAAATTTACATTGTACCAATCATTTATTACTATGATTGCTATATGTAATGAAGTAACTGACAATAATGTCCAATAATACTACTATATTAATTATGATAGCATGTCACCTGGCAAAATAATAAGGAACGTGGCAATTTCACTTCCTGAGAATGTACATAACCTGATGGTGAACCAAACTCACTTTGATAAGGCTAAACCAGTGTTGAGAGCAGGCACATGCCAATAATCTGAGCACTCAGGAGACTAAAGCAGGAGGACTGCTATAGACGGGAGAAGAGCCTGAACATAGTGAGTTGTAGGTCAGCCTAAAATAAAAATAAGGCAAATCAGTGAAGGAACACTATCTGATTTCAAAATTAAAAAAATTAATTACTTCTCAATCACTGTAAATATTTTGAAGAACAGTTTTAATTTATTATACAACTGAAAATACTTCCATGATTCAGCATTACTGAGATAAGAAATCTATATAGGTCAATTCAATTAGCCTGACCAGAGTATGAATCACACACACACACACACACACACACACACACACACACACACACACACACCACATATATTTCCCAGCTTCTTAATATAGTATGATTTCTTAACATTGTTTAGAGAATATGAGTATATATCAAGGAATAATTCCTAATTTTATAATTGAAAAACATTTTTAAATGTCTTAAGTTTTAAAGAATGCAAGACAGACAAAGGCTGAGAGGTATACAGAGAATCATGGGAGAAACTAATATTCTAAGAGAATATGTGTTTTTGCATCCATTTAAAATGGACTTTGTAGGGCTTTCCTATTCAATAGGGGCACGTGCTATTTAGAGAGTTGTCWGCCTAGATTTACAGCAGACTTAACAATATTGTCACAAGGGGAAAAAGAAATCATAGCAAACACACAAAGCATCACCCTGAGTTTGTGTTAGACAACAAACAGGAATTCTGTTGCTTTCTCAAGCTACTACTCATACATTTTTTCTAATTAGTGGAAGGTTATGCTCTGGTTCAGCTTATTGCAAGCAAACTCAAGTGTTGGAAAATCAATAATGCTAAACAACAGCAACAATCCTGAGGGAGCAGTGGTGGTGGTTGACGGGAGAATGTATGGACTGCCTGTGCTGGCAATGTTCATTCGTTCAAGCATTTGCTCTAATGAGAAAAGCTCTATTACCTTCCAGAAAAGGAACTTAAATCTCAAGCTCTTTCCTGCTATTGCTATATGCCTGCATGTTGGCAATCTGTTCCAAAAGAAGATTAATGCTTGCTTACTATAACAGCATAAAACACAGGCATTTATCCTAAACAATATTTAAAAAGAAATACAGACTATCTCATCAATTGCTTTTTTTTTCTAAAGAAAAGTACATGACAAAGCAACAACACTGAATTTGTCAATAGCCTAATGACCTTGGTTAAGAAGAGTTAAGTTGTAAAGTTCTGAGACATAACAACTATAGTACTTTTCTGTAACTCAATATATAAAAGCACGGTTTCAAAGTGACCTATATGCTTTTTTGATAGTATAATATTAGCATATTGTATTACTTCTCTGGCTGCTTTGACTGACACACTGACAAGAATCAACTTAAAAAAATTCTTCTGGCTAATAGTTTGAGAAAGGATAATCCTTCCTGTTAGGTTAGGCATGGCAGAGTGTTGAAACATGAGGTGTCTGGTCACAAAGCACTGAGTCAGGCAGCAGAAAGTAGACTGAAAGTGGGGCTTGGCTATCAAACCTCAACTAACCCCAGTGATCCATTTCCTCTAGTGATGCTTTGCCTCCTTAAGGTTCCACAATCTTCCAGAACAGTGCTGCAGCTGAAGAGCAATTTGAACCTTTGAGGAGCACTTTACATTCAAACCACACCATATATTAACATAGAACACACAAATGAAATATGACCATATTGTATCTTATCATATTATATTATCTTAAGAACTATTATATTAAATATTTATTACTTGTATGCACCACATATCCTTATAAAATAAGCATAAGTACCATTTTTCTATTCTTTTGCTGAAGGGAAAAGATCACAAAATACTAACTGATTTGTTGCAGATCACCTAAGAAATGGAAGGAACTGGAATTTAAGTCTGATACTACACCATTTTTGCTGCCAAGTCCAGGAAAAAGAAAGGGAAAATTGAAGATTATTTAAAATATCCTTAAGCTAAAATGAATAGTTCTCTGTGATGTTTGACTAAATATTTACTATTATTAATCATTGAAAACTAAATGGCATGTATTTTATTGAGATTAATTATGATAGTTCAGAGTCAATTTGTACACTTACTTTCCCATTGTTTGATTTTGGTTTTTCTCTTCTTTGTTTTCTGGGAGATTGTTGCTTTAAACGTAATCATTAATAAGACCTACATTTTTATATTAAAGATATTTTAATAGCCAGTTCTTTGTTCAGCTACCTCACAGTGTTATCAGTCAGCAGACTGGATTTCGGAATAGAAATTCTGACTGTAGCTTAGTTTTTTCCAGCTCCAGATGGAATCCAATTCTAACCTTTGCTCTAATAATACAGTAATTTGACCAGAAATTCTAAAATCTAAGTATGTTGAAAAGAAATCAGTACTTTTGTACCTATACTCCTGTTTCATTTTCAGTAGCCATTACAATTTAATATGCTTTTCCCATTATAGGTGGATTATAAAACACTAAAGAGTATAATCTAAGATAATTATTTCTCTTCTTAGCATGCATACACATTTTCCCTTATTCTTCACATAGTATTTGGACAGCTTTGTAAGAGAGTTAGTTTTCTTCTTAGTTTTGTAATAATGCAAAAGAACTATGATATGAACAGGAGAAGCTGTTTCATCTATCAGCCTCCTTTGGGAAAATAAAATGATCCCAGAACAACAGAAGTGCAGTGTTGTGAGAATTCTGAAATGCATCAATGCTGTATACTAATTAGGAAGTTGTGTGAGGTCAGCAAGGAGACATGGGGCGTTGCTTCCTGGATCTGTGTGTGCAGACAGTCCCAGTGATATGTACTTTTCAGAGTTACTTCAGCTAAGATTCCCTCCCTTGCAATATGCATATGTTTGACTTTGGGTCTCTAGTTTATTTATTACTGGGGAAAAAAGTAATCCTGTTGAAATAAACCTAGCAATAGTTGCTTCAAATGGCAGCAATGAAGTCAAATGTGTGTTTGCATGGCATACTTACTAGATTAACAATATTTGCTATATTTATCTTTATTTTCAAACTAAAATCYTTTCAATGATTATTGACATGAATTGAAAGAATTGTTTATAGACAAGAATTTTTCAGTTTCAGAAAAAATATAGGTTTTTAAAAGACTATTCAAAGGGACATAGATGAATGTTCAAAATGTTAATTTTCAATTGACAAATTTTTAAAACTTCATAAAATCAATGCATTCTTCTTTCAAGAAAAATCAGATAGACTCTCAAAAAGAATGCAGGTATAAATCTATTTCAGAATATCTCTTTGGACTCCTGTATGTTTTTGCTTGAGGTATAGGATTAATATATTTTTTATTCATTATGGCCAATAAAATACTAGGTATGTCAATCCAAAAGTCCTAAGTCACTGAAGAAGCAGAATGTAAATAAGAATAAAGAATTCTGAAGAATTTGGGTTACTCATTTTGTTATAAGCCGAAGCAAACATGGGAAGGATGGTTTTGAATCTGAACTAAAGAAATTTGAACGGTATTTTCAATGTTGTGATAGAAGAATGCATGTAGAATTCTCATGGGTTAAGGGGCACCTGTGAAATGATGAGATAGATCAACAAACAGTTGAGTACCCTAGAAGGTGAATAGAGGAAGGGAGCAGCTAGGAAAAGAGATTTATTAAGGCCACACATTATATTCTCAGCACAGGTAACAGGATGGCAATGAAAACAGTCCAGTTAGTATCAGCTATAGTTTATATGACATATAATACAAGAAAAGAAGTGAGGAAAAGACTTAAGAACAAATGCTGAAGAGTGCTTTTAAGACAATGATGGAATGAGGAGTAGAAGACCTTTTTTCTTTTAACTTTTCGGATAAAGGTAGCAATTGTGGTTGTAAATAAGTTGAACTGGGGCATCCAGACAGATATTTCTATTAGGAAGGTAGAGGTGAAGCACAGATTATTCTAGACATTTGTGTGAATCACAAGGTCTCCTTAACAGAAACTTTTATGCAGGTGAAAGACTAAATATCTGAAACATAGCTGATCTCTGAAAGAGAAAGCATCCAGTATCCCACTTTGAAATTTTAGTGTGTTGATTGCGATGAGGCAGTGTAAACAAAGCCATTGCACTTCAAGATAAATAAAATTATTTTGCTAGAGAATTAGTCATTAGAAATAGGTAAGATGAAGCATGGTAAAAGCTGGCATTTATGTCACAGAAATATCTAGGGTGATTGCTAGTGTGTAGCTATGACCACAAAGCTATAAGACTATGTCTCACAATCATATTTTTACTTTACTAATTAAACATATACATTGTCTTAAAGTTTTATTGCTGTGAAAAGACACCATGACCAAGGGAACTCTTTAAAAGGAAAACATCTAATTGCGGTTGGCTTGCAGTTTCAGAAGTTTGAACCATTATCATCGTGACAGGAAGCATGGCAGCGTGCAGGCAAACATGCTGCTGGAGAATGAGCTGAGAGTTCTACATCTTGATCAGAAGGCAGCAGAAGGAGACTGTTTTCTATACTGGGTGTGGCTTGAGCATATATAAAACTTCAAAGCCTGCTTCCACAGGAACACACTGCCTCTAGCAAGCCCACACCTACTCCAATAAGGCCACACCTCCTAATAGTGCCACTCTCTATGGGCCAAGTATTCAAACACATGAGTCTATTGGAGCAATGCCTATTCAAACCACCATATAAATAAACAAAATCTCCATTTTTATTGCAAATAATGATTAAGTTAAAAGACACATATCATGGTGTATGCTACTACTAGATTGTAAGAAGTTAAAGTCTTCTGCTAACACTGAGAGGCAATCTTCAGCATTAACCTGCATAAAGAGGTACACACTAAAAAATTTAACAAATAACAAAGTTTTGTTATATTTCTTAAAAATAATTGAGCATCTTCACTTGTATGTGTCAGGAAAATTGAAATATATGTTTTATAATCCCAGCATTTGGGAACTTGAAGCTAGAGGGTTGCTTGTGTTTGAGGCTAGCCCGGATTAATAATTAGTAAGTTCTAGGTAAGCCTTTTCTACAAAGAAAAACCTTATCTCAGAAAAAGGAGTAGCATTGCCTATTTGATAATGGATTTGTAGGAGACAACATAATGTAAGGGAACTAAAAGAGAACATGGGCTAGAGGCTTGCCTATGTGTCAGTCAGAACACCAATTAACCTTTCACAAATTTCCTTCCCCGGACTATGAAATAGGGAAACATTACCTAATTGGTTTTCTCTGATCTGTGAAGATGAAAATACCTAATATAGGAGAACCCTATCAATGCTCAGGTCACTTGTTATCATTCCTGTTAGAATGCGTATTAATTACTTTTCTTATCAATGTGACCAAATGCCTGATAAGAGACAACTTAAAGAAGGAATGGTTTATTTTGTCTTAAAGTCTAAGAAGGGATGCAGTCCAGCTTGGCAGGGAAGTCGTGACCACAGATGCTTAAGGCACCTGGTCACATTTTATATCCACCCAAGAAGCAGAAAGAGATTAATGTTTTTGCTCAACTCATTTTCTCTTTTTATTCAGTCCATGACCTGAGCCCATGATATGGTGTCATCCATATTCAGAGTGGGTCTTCTCTGCTGAGTTAAATGTTTCCTGAAACATGTCCATTGACTTGTATGTTTCCACAGTGACTCTGAATCCTGTCTAGCTGCCAATCAATATGAATTACAGACTGACCCAATTATATGTTCTATGATCTAATATAAACATTATTCCTAAAGCAAGCTCTTTCTAGATGATATAATGGAGGAAATTTCTAACATAGCATCTTACTACAGAGGAAAGATTTATTATTTTGTTCCAGGTACATATAATGGAACAATCCTCCAACTCAGTTTTCTCATATTTCTGACTCTCTATACTAGAAGTGATAACTAAAGTGTAGATGGTAATACAATATAAATGAGTCACAAGAATGGCTCACAGGCAGACTAGAGTGCTTTAGAATAATCTCAGGCTGGCCTGGGAGCTGAAAGGCAGCAGTATGGGTGGGGCCTATGTATATTTCAATAAGCTTCACAGAAGGTGTTGCTGTGGATAGGGAGCCAGTCGTGCATATGGGAATATATTGAATATAGATAAAAATCCTATCTGGGAAAATGTGGTTGAGGTAGAAGGTGGGACATGGGTAAATTTTTTCCCTCCTCTGTGATCTGGAATTTATCTCCACAGAAACTTGAAAGAAAAAAGTTAAATAAATGTTGAGGGCATCAGTGGACTTGTCTGAAAGTAGCCTGAGAATAAACAGACAGTAGGTAAGATTTGCTTTGAAATCTAGCTCTCTTAGTTTCTGTGATCTCAACGATAACATTCTTCAGGCTGCTTTTGCTCTGTGTTAGAATGGAAGTTGTGAATATCTACTAACCTATATAATAATCAGCCTTCTGTAATAAAAGTTCTTTAGGCATTGCTTTAAAATGCATATAAATGTGCATAAAAGTCAATGCAAGGGTAGCTATAGGTTCACTCTGTATAGAAATAAGACTTATTAGTAAATGAACTCACTGTTCACTAGCTATAACTATATTGCTAACTAAATCTACTTATAAAAATAAATGATTTCATATTTAATGTTGAGATAAATATATTTCTGACATGCTTCATGTCCCCGGATCACAGAAAAAATGTACTTTCCTATAACCATTCTTGAAGTTCATGTTTTTAAAACTGAAGACAAATTAGAAATATAGAATTGTAAAAATGTCATTGAAATGTTTATGGTTGATTTTATTTATCTGATGTATCATGAAGTACTATGCAAAGTTTAGTGTAAAAACTAGATTCCTGACAAAGCCAAATTTGTTCAATGTCATGAGTTAAGGTAACATGTCCAATGACCTATATTGGAGTTGGTCCTTCAGATATCCTGTTTCTGATGACCATTCATCTTTTGTCTTGCCAAACTTTTCATGTGGACTGTTCTGACTTCCTCCAAAAGCTTGATTCTGTGTAGTAGCATACTATATTTTTTATTGTTTGAGAATTTCATACATGCATATAATGTGTTTGATCAAGTCTACTCCAATTCTTGTCTTTCCAAATCCTTCCTTATCCCATCTCTGTAACTCCCCTTGCTCAATTTTATGTGCTTTTAAAAATTTAAATCTACTATGTGCACTTAATGCTGTTGTTTAGCAGTTGTAGAGACACCTACTGGAGCATGAGCAGTGCCACATCTTTGAAGGAAACTGACTCCTTCTCACAGCAGCCATCAGTTGCCAATAGCTCCTCAGGAAGGAGGTGGAATTTCTTGGGCCCCTATCCTATCCATGAAGGGATTGCATATGGCTTGATTTTATGCAGGTGCTGTGCTTGCAGTCACAGCCTATATAATAAGGTAGTTTGTGCAACTTACTTGTCATGTCTGGAAAATACTTGCTCTGCATACACCTTTGGTTCTTATAATCTTTCCACATCATCTACTGAGATGGTCCCAGATATTTGCAAAGAATATATGTGGTACAAATGTCCTTTTTAAGGCTGAGCACACCATGACCTTTTCTACAAACTATTTTGAGGGTACACCCCTAATCATAAAACAAATGTGACTACATAACATCAGAATATGTTGATACCTCACAGGATATAAAGACATTGACTCTTGTACCAATATAAAACAAACATAAAATGCATTAAAGACAATTTAAAAGAACAAAAAGTGAAGTGCAAATTAATATAAATTTATTTTGCTATATTTATTAATTATAAATGAAATAGTTTTGTACTCATAATTGAGTGTCTTAGATTTGATCAGATAATTAAGAATGCTTTTGTGACTGAAAAGATAGCACTGGAATTTAGAGAAATGCCACTCCTGCTATTTGCTTGGTAACTACCCATGCTGACCTTATTGGTATCAACTCTGGACAGTTTATCACAGAACTCTTTAAGATACTTACCTATTTCTAAACCACCTTATTAAAGAGAGGTTTATATAAGTATATAAAATTATATAAACCATTTTATTCTATGAGGTATAATCTAGTTAAAACTAAATAGAATAATCAGTTTAATTACTGGCTTTATGAGTAATTCAAGTAGTCAAACTACATTGACAACATATGAATTGAAATTATGTCAGTCAACCCACCCACATGATGAGACTCTTACTCTTTTTCTGACAATCTCTTTAATTGACATGTATGATAAATGAGTGGCTAACACATCAAATGAGTGATTATGAGTCAAGAAACATTTTAGATATTAGTAAAGCTTAAGTTCTTTGGTTCTTGATAAAATGCTTACGCTTCCTTTCTATATCTCAATGGGGCTATCATGAACAAGTTAGGGATCTCTCTCTCTCTCTCTCTCTCTCTCTCTCTCTCTCTCTCTGTGTGTGTGTGTGTGTGTGTGTAGTATGTGTGTGTCATCATTTAGAAATGTTTCCTTTCTTCTGGTTAATTATACTGGGGTAAATATGTACTTTTATATGAAATTCTCAAAGAAAATGAAGGAAATAGAGCAAGTATCCTGTGTTGTCTAGATCATCTTGATGTAATTATAGATGTCCTTATAAGACAACAGCCATGTATATCTCTTATCTGCAGTGCGAGACAGATTCAATTAGACATCATAGCTCTGAAGATGAAGGAAGTGGCTATGGGACAAGTAATGGTGAAAGCCTGCAGAAGTTAAACAAATTCACCACTGGAATCCAGAGAAAGTAACACTGACACATCAGCAACTAGATGGTAGCCCAATACATTCTATTCCTCACTTCCAATCCTTACAACTGTAAAATACCTAGACAAAATTCTTTTAAGGTCTGTAGTAGGTTATTGCATCATAAATAGAAAACAAAAACAATTGTTTTAGAAAAGAGGATTCACATTAGAAGAATGATTCAGCTGTTAAGAAATGTATCAAAAAGAGTAAAGAAGGATATGGCGACGGGGAGTATCCCTGTGAAAGGTTAAGTACACATTGCTTTCTCTTGAGAATCTTACATAACCTCAGGCTTTCCCTTCTCACATTATAATTCTCTCTGTTCAGCCCTAAAGCTTTTGATGGTTTTGACAACAAGTAAAAAGTGAAAGAAAAGGCAGCTACGACTTGTTCTTTTCTGGTTAAAGCCACCATTATGTTGAGAAGACTGATGATGAGTTGAATGGAGAGGTTTTCAAGTGGTTAAGTCATTAATGGGAACTTGCGTCATCAAGGGAACAATACATCCTTGAAAAGAATTGGAATTATTGACTATACACACAAGTGAATTCCCATATCCTTTAATCTGCAAATATTGCCTCACATCTCCTTTTTATCTTGAAAGACTGAAAGACAGCATGCTCTCAAGCCATGGGGCCAGAACTAGTTATTAGGTCATTTTACTGTATGCTGCACTAGTGTTGATCATAATGGGTGACTGCTGTGACATTATACTTTAACATGAGACTTCTGTAGCGTATAGTCGCATGTGTTTAAGTGACTATATGCATATACAATCCACATACACATTATGCTTTAAGCCACCTTTCCTTGTTTCTTTATATAGTCATGAATCTGTGATCACCTGAATGAAACTGTCTTTTTATTATCTCAAACTGAAAAATAATGTATGTCTCATCTCTATTCTTCAACTACCAACACCCTCTTCTTTCTTCCTGTGCCCATTCCTTCTGTGAAGAAGAAAAATAAAAATCAATAATAATTTCCCAGACAGTTTTATTAGTATTAAAATGTTACAAATGATAACATAGGCAACTACCCTGGCAATGACCATGAAAGTCTAAATGAGTAGGCCATGTACTAGTCAAACCTGTTAGATTGTATAGAAATGAATATAAACTTGTCTTGTAGTGCTAGATATGCTTTTACCAAATAAATATTTTCAAATTTCATCATCTTTTTTAAAAGAATGGTTATAATGAACTTTTATACCAATATAACTGATTTGTCATTAAACTAAAATAAATCCCTCATATGTGTCAATAATCCAGGATGGAGATATTATAATACCTTCTTAATGCTTATTGGATGTATGATATTCATAGATAGATACAAATGAGAAAAGACTGTCAGAATTTGGAAATCAGGAATGGATTTGCTTTAAAAGAGCATATGCCATGAAAGTATAATTGTGTTTTGTGGTACCCCAATGGGATTTTATTGTATTTCATGGAGAGTTTTTAATTATATCAAATATGATCTGATTTGTATTTAAATAAAGCTGCAGGTTATATGCTGAAAGTCAGTTGGAGAAATACATAATAAAAATATGACTAAGAGTAGTCACATATAAAGTTCTGAAGGTCAGAAATATGAATCATAGAGTAAAACTAAGTGTTAAACACAGCTTCGATGAGATCAGTTAATGTACATGACTGGTTAAAATTTCTGGACATATTTTTACCCGTTATATACCCAAAAAAACATACTATCAAACAGTTTCTGGAGCCAAAAACTGTGCCAGAAAGTGGGGATACTGAGAAAAGAAAAGAAACTTTATTTTTTAAAGCCTTTGCAGTCAAGAAGAGTAGAGAAAGTGTTCAAGAAGAAAATGAAATGATACACAGTGATATGGATGCTTGTAATAAGAACTTCAAAGTCCTAGGAGGCCTCAGAGGGAAAGTAATTCATTCTTCCCGATGGCAGAATAAGATATATAGAAAACAGTTTTTGTGTTTGTATTCTCTGCTCTACTTCCCTGTGACTTATGTTCTCATTCTTTTTTTCCCTGGTCATTTTACTACAAATGGGGGCTCCATAAAATGTTACATGAAAGACATAGCATGAAATATTAAATGCAAGGTAAATAAGAAATGTTGTCTTCTAAATCACAGCCAGGAATGTGGTTAAAAAACATGCTCTCATGGCTACAAAGGGGCTACAAATTTTGTTTTGAAAGATAAATAAAAGCAGACAGATAACACAGGAGAAATATAAGTGATGTTAGGTAAAGAGTCATTCTGGATCATGGACTCATATAAAAGGTACATCAGAAAGATATGAAACTTGACTATATCCCGGAAGAAGCAGAATCCAATCAAGTGGAGTTTATAGAACAAATAACAATTGATCAGGTAGGACCAAAGGCAGTGGGTAGTATCTTGAGGCAAGAACATGTGCTATTTATTGAAGGTCCATACCATTCTTACTCATTAATTTGATAGAAATAGGTTACAGAGATTGGGATCAAAGGGAAGTACTATGGATTAGTGGTTAAGAATAGGACTACTTTTTTCTCCTGAGTTTTTGATCTTAGCCATTCTGACTAGTGTGAGGTGAAATCTCAGGATTGTTTTGATTTGCATTTCCCTGATGACTGAGGATGTTGAACAATTCTTTAGGTGCTTCTCAGCCATTCAGTATTCCTCAGGTGAAAATTCTTTGTTTAGCTCTGTACCCCATTTTTAAGAGGGTTATTTGGCTCTCTAGGGTCTAACTTCTTGAGTTCTTTGAATATCTTGGATATTAGCCCTCTGTCGGATGTAGGGTTGGTAAAGATCTTTTCTCAATTTGTTGGTTGCTATTTTTTCCTTTTGACAGTGTCCTTTGCCTTACAGAAACTTTGAAATTTTATGAGGTCCCATTTGTCAATTCTTGATCTTAG
>BDUI01003159.1:22662-42933 GCA_002335545.1 Apodemus speciosus | reverse complement strand
GAGAGAGAGAGAGAGAGAGAGAGAGAGAGAGAGAGAGAGAGAGAGACTGTGATTTAGGGCTATTTTAGTTCGGAATTGAGAATAAAGAGAGTGGAACACTTGGCACATTTTTCTAAGTATAGCCATCACAGGTATCTACTCTCAGTTTTTTTCCTTTCCACTATGAAAAAACAAAAGCTAGATTATAGCAACAATATATGCATCTAAAATGATATTTATGGATTCAGTTTTGGGAAGCACATTTGCTAACTGCTTGTAAAGTGTCTCTGCAACATATCTTGGAGATTTTGCAGCTGACATTCTGTCAGCTGTTTGTCAAATAAGCAGGCAAGAGAAATCAGGCACCCCATGGTCAGCCAAAGAGAATGCTATTTAGCAAGCCATACTGTCTATAAGTCAAGATTCATTTGTTTTTCTCTCCCAGAGAATCTGTCTTACATTTTAATGACTCAGTGGAATCCCAGAGCATTGTAGTATCCTAGGTAATCAGCCAAAAGACTTGCAAGATCATCAGTTGAAGATGTTAAGGGACTTTGTCACAGTTAATTCACATTTGCTAAATCCTCAAAGTGCTAATTTACCCAGAGGGATTTTTCCTTCCACATTTGCATGAGACACATAAAGAAGAAAGTATCTTTTTAAACTCCTTCACAGTTGTGACTATTTGGTACTATTTCATACACAGAAAGTACTGAGGGTAAAGGGAGGGTGGAGTAAAACTTGTTAAAGCTTATTTTCTCCCTCAATGTGAATTGATGTAAATCCTTCCTTACTCTTTTTTTTGAATAAAGAATATAATTGTACAAAATCCTTTTACAAGAAGACATTTTCTTTTGTCTGAACATAACCAGATAGCTCATGGCAAAATTACAGAGCAGTGACAACAGTTATTTAGTTCTGAATAACATGGCTAGACCCAACACCAGATAGACCAGAGCCACTGTCAAGGACTGTGTGTCTTTGATAGATGCTCCAGATGATGAAGGCATTGTTTAACATCTACACATCAACCCACTATTGACTTCCATTCTTTCTCACTCATTCCATTGTTGATAATTAATTTTCAAACATAAATAAAATCAAATCATTAAAGTATCTTTATGTAAAAACTTGACAGCCAGATTGTGTTCTCATTCATGTATTTTATAAAAGACCATTTACATTTCAGTATGATGTAAAATAACTGAGGAAAATAACAAAGTAAGGAAACTGTGTTAGCTACATGTTAATGTTTGATTATTATTTTAGAGTCACCAAATGAATTCTACAGACTAAAGGCACTGACTATGTATAAATATCCATTTCACATTATAAACTGGAAGCTGAATCAAAAAGGATCTGGGGAAGTCACCCCAAATGTATTATTAATCTGAAATAACACTCAGATTTTTCTTTCCATTTCTGCTTATTAATTCAGTACTTTTTGCATTTCCATCAATAGTGTTTATGTATTTACTGGTCTCAAATGTACCATTACTGAAAATAGGGAATTTATCTCAGTCATGAAACAGGTACACATTGACTGTGTGTGATTCAGGTAGCATGGAAAGGTGCTAGAAAGTTGAGGGGGTAGAGGGAGAGGGAGAGAGATTGGGAGAGGGAAAGGGAGAGAGAGAGAGAGGGAGAGAGGAGAGAATGGAATGAAAAGAAGGGAAATAATCTTCCTTCTTCTTTGGAACATTCCTCAAGTCAGTACAGCCGAATCGTCTTATAAATATAGTGAAATAACCTAGTATGTGTATATAGCCCCGAATATAAAGTGATAGCACATTTGTGATTGTACATACACAGAAACAGATACACACTCATGTACTGGAAAAAGAAATTCTAGTTGGATTACGACGGAGCATTTTGTGGGCATGAAATAGAGCTAGTTGCCCTAATGGGAGGGAGTAGGGATAGACCACTGACCACAAGGCTACATGAAAAACACAACGGAATATTAGAAACATGGAATTATTTCAGTTAATGCCAGTCCAAAGGAAAGAGAGTAGTGTTGAGGAGCAATCTGCTTTCAAATCTAATTATGTGTTCTTCCAGCTGGCAAGCTCATCAAAATCTAGAAAACAAGCATATTATTTGATAAACCAAGGGACATAATGTCCAAGGCCACTGCTTTTCCTTTATTCCACAAACTTCAGTTACACCATAATTTACAACATACAGACTCTTTACAACTGAAATTGATTTCTTACTCTAAGTAAAAAATTTCCATCAAAATTATTAGAACAGTTCTTAATAATGCTCAGTTCTTTGAGTCCTACGTTCCGTTTATTAAAACATTATTTAATACTTTAAGTGAATTGGGAAATAAGTGAAGATACTAATACTGATTATTTTCACATTCTTAGTATGTATAAGGTACTAGGGAACACTTGAGCACATGTAATTTTACTTTTTAAACAATAATAGGTTATATGAATACTAGCTAAGGATTCTATACATAAAGTATTTGGGTTTAGAAATATTTTAGAGTTAAGTTTCTATCTTTTAGATTATGGAATATTTATCAATGGAAAATGAGGTATCATGAAGGTGGAAAGCAAATTCAGACAGGAGCCATACCACATGCACATATATAGCTTGGGCAGGTTTTAGTAATTATTTTAGTAATTTTGTTCCTTTTTATAATGGAAATTTTCAGTTGTGGCATATCAGAACCCAAAACATTTTGAAGTGGGGATTTTTAAAGTTAAAGATGCAATTTACATATTAAGTTTTATTTGGAACTGGAGAGATGGCTCAGTGGTTAAGAGCACTGACTGCTCTTCCAGAGGTCCTGAGTTCAATTCCCAGCAACCACATGGTGGCTCACAACCATCTATAAGGAGATAAGTTGCCTTCTTTTGGCATGCAGGCATATATGCAGGCAGAACACTGTACATAATAAATAAATAAATAAATAAATCTTTTAAAAAAAGTTTTATTTGGCTAAGAAGTAGAGGCCTATTGTTGGAAAAAGTATATTACTGCAGGATGGGATTTGAGGGTTTATTGCCTTGCCCATTTCCTGTTATCATTCTGCTTCCTGTTTAGAGCTTAAGTGTGACTAGCCAACTTCTGGCTACTGCTATCATGCCATGGCTTCCTTAACATAGTGGACTCTATCTCCCTGGAATTGTAAGCCAAAATATATCCTGTCTTCTTTTTTTTTTAAGTAGAAGCCTAAAGAGCTAATGGAATTTATTCTTTTGTGAGCTCTTAATGTTTGGCAGTGTTAGGATTTGACCCAGGTCTATCAGGAGAGTCAATTGGGAGAGGCAAATAATTGAGTATCACGTGGACTCCCTTGCAGCCTATTACCCTCCACTTTTTTTCCTTTAAATATAATGTGATGCAGAAGTAGGAGATATAACTGATACTCTACCCAAGGCTGGGAAACATTCTGTTTTTTCCCCAAGCATGTACTGTCTTCAGATTTGTCTTTGCCAATGTATTTACTTATAATAATTCTGGCCACCAAAGTGAATTTTACCACCTTTGATCTCTTCTCTAGGAATTAGACTGGAATGTCTAATGAGAGGACAAGAACACCTTACATTATATTTCTTGTGTGTGTGTGTGTGTGTGTGTGTGTGTGTGTGTGTGTGTGTGTGTGTCTGTCTGTCTGTCTGTCTGTCTACAGTTCAGTGATTCAGCTAGATTGGCTGGCTGACCATCCAAATCTGTGGATCTTCCCATCTCCATTTCTCCTGTATACACACATACTGGGCAGCACACAGCCTGAAAAAAAACCACAATTTCATCACACTGTCCAGAATGGTATACAGCTTAAAACTTACAAATTATTGATTTGGGGAATTTTCCATTTAATCTTTTTTTATTATAGTTGAGCACAAGTTACTGAAACTAGCCCTAGCATGTTGGATTTTTTTTTTTTGTTTGTTCGTTTGTTTGTTTGGTTTGGTTTTGCTTTGTTTTTGGCAACTTGCCATAATCTAGTATGCCATCTGGAAATATGGAGCATCAATTGAGATCAGATTGACTGCTAGACACGTTTCTGTGGCTGCTTTCTTGATTAGATTGATGTGAAAAGGCCCTGCCTGCTATGGGTAGTGCTACCCCTGGGCAGGTAGTTTTGAACTGTATAAAAAAGCAAATTCAGCAAGCTAGGAGGAGTAAACTTGTAAGCAACTTTTTGTCTGTGCTCTTTGCTTCAGTTCCAGGCTCCAGGCCTTGCTTGAGTTCCTGCCTTGGTTTCTCTCAGTGGCTGGTTGTAATTGAGACATGGGAGGCAAAACAAAGCCAAACAAATCAAAACAAAACAAATTAATGAACAAAAATCAACCCAACCCAAACCAAACCAACTTAACCCAACTAAAAATCCCCTTTCCTTTTACAAGTTTGTTTTCGTCAGTGTTTTATCACAGCAATAAAATGCAAACTAACAGACACTAAAATTATGAATAAAGAATCACTACTGTAACTCATTTTTTCAAGAAAATGTAATTTTAAGAAAATGTTTAATGATGTGGAAATATATAGCCACACTGAAACCAGTAAGAAGTTCATTTATTCCAGTGTGGTGAAAATCTTTAAAATAAATGTTTTAAAATAACTATATCCATAAAGTTATATACTCCTATACCCAGGAACAAAAGACAGAGATGTAATTCAAACATCAAGTATACACTAGTAACAAAGTTATAATGTGAATTGAAATAACTTCAGCAACATTCAACTATACCAATAAATATTGAGGAATGGATGTCCTAACTTACATTTGGGGAGGATTGTACAAATAGTGGTAGCAATGATTCTTTAAAAAGTAAACTCTAAGTATGGAAAGTGTAATGATATTTTATATTCCTTAAGTGTCCTTTGAAAAATTAGAGAGTCGTGGGAATTGGCTATCTGGCAGCATCACTAGTGCAAGTGGCCCTAAAACTTTCATGTGCACTGTTCCTAAGACTCTCCTGTTAGCCTCACAGTGATAACCATAGCCAAATCATCTTACTAACCAGTACCTTATCAATGACACTGATCAAAAATAAAAGACTACTTAATAGATAGAAAAGTAACTTTTTTTCTGACATACATTTTCACTTGTCGGAGGATGTTTGATTTTTTTTGGATGTTTGATTTTTAATCTCAACAGATGTATTTATTACTTACAAAATGCACTATTGGTAACATAAGTTACTTTTTAAAAAATATGTTATTTATTTATTTTTTATTTGCATTGTTGTTTTGCCTGCATATGTCTTGGTGTGAGGGCATTGGATCCCCTGGAACTGGAATTACAGACAGTTGTGAGCTTACATGTGTGTGCTAAGAGTTAAACCTGGGTCCTCTTGAAGAGCAGCCAGTGGCTTTGCTGAGCGATCTCACCAGCCCCTTAAGTTACTTAAGGGCTGTTACATAAAACTTCCTGTAAATTTTATTCATTTTGGATTTTTAACTCATGGACTGCATATTGTACATTTACTGATCTTCCTGGGTTGCCCATGTGCCCACAGACATTGCTGCTAATGGCTCCTGGATGTCCCCTATTTACGGAGACATACTTCTAAATGATTAACAGTGTCTAGGTTAGAAATGAGTCCAAAAAGCCTCATACCTCAACATTAGAGTTTCAGGTCCAACTGAAAATCACACTGAGGTATGTCTTCGCCTGAGAATACATTAATTATTCTCACCTCTCCTGTCCTGCTTTCTTCTACTTGAGAGTAATTACTTCTACCTCTACTAATTAAGACAACAAGTTCTGCCTCTAGTCCTTCTCAGCCATGGCAATTTTACATATTGCATTGGTCAGTATTTGGGGGAGTAGAGGAACTTAAAAGAATATGAACTTGATGAATGTAAATAACTTGCATGCAAATGAGTCAGAAGGCCAAATTACTAGGCATGTGTTTACTAAATGTTCCAGTGTTCGTTAACCAGATGAGTTTCTGGGTCTCATGCATCCTTACTGACTTGGACTTTCCAAAGACTGGGGACTGGGAAGCTGAACTGGGAAGAATAGATGCCGGCATTGTGGTTCACACTGTCTCTGTTGCACTGCTCACTTATGCCTCTGTAGCTCAAAAAGAGCCAGGACAAGGTTAACACACATGATCATGGCTATGGTCCAATAATATTGTATTTACAAAAATGAATGCCTACATTTTGCCCAAGGTTTTAGTTTGCAAAACCTTGAACTAGAGTACAGGGAACTAAAAGTGGTTTATTGTTCTATAATCATTTGGATACTAGAGTTTTGCATTATCCTTTCTTTAGCAGAAAGTTTGAATAATGTAGAATGGCAAAAGATCTGAGAAGTGGAGACATATATTCATTTATCTAACCACATTCCCAATCCTCGAACATCACTGGTTTCACCATGAGGCAAATTTAAAACACTGTATTTCAGAGGGTAGGTAGTTTCTAGAGGCCAAATCTGCTATTCTTTTATACAGATTCATAATATTGTTAAAAGCTGTTCTATGAGGATATAAAGATAGAGGTGGGCACATTTAACTATTGCATGACTGTTACATGTGCATGCATGTGTGTATGTATGTTTGTATGTGTGTGTGTGGGGTGTTGATATCTGGTACTTTATATATCATATAGAAATTGTAGGTTTTGATAACATTTGCTCTGAGTAGGTGTCTTAGTTACTGTTCTATTAGTATGAAGAGTCACTATGATCAAGATGAATGGTGTAAGAGAAATCATTTAATGGGGGCTTACTTACAGTTTCAGAGGTTTAGTCTCTTCTCATGGCTGGCAGCTTAAAAGCACTCATGATGCTGGAGCATTAGCAAGAGCTATCTCCTGATCTATAGTCTGGAAGAACAACACCGGGCCTGGTGTGGGTTTTGACACCTCAAAATCTACCCATGGTGACACACTTTTTCCAACAAGGCCATACCTCCTAATCCTTATAAACCTCCTCAGATGATACCATTCCCTGAGACTAAGCATTAAATATATGGGCCTATGGTGGCCTTTCTTATTCAAACCACCATTGGAGGCATGTAGTGACTTATCTCTCTGTCATAATAACAGTGTGCAATTAACCTTTTGAAGAATTATTAATAATCGTCTCTTTTATTCATTCAGATTATAATACCTTCTTACCAACTATGTGGTATTGTTACTTGGATAGAAAAAATTTCAATATTTGGAATAGTTGTAGTATGAAACACCTGCATTTGCATTCAAATGAATTATCTTTAATTATATTCTTGAGTTTTGTCACTACACATTAGAAAGCAGTGAACAGAATTCTGTTCAATCCAAATAATTCACATTCATCTTTAGGTGACCCTGAGAACAGCATAAAATAAACGTCCCACTCTTCAGCCACACTATTTACCATTAGGTTGTGACTTCTGCTACTTGCAACATATTTAATTCATATAAAAATAATAGTGACAGCTTTCTCATTAAATTGACTTTAGCCTTTGAACTTTGGGCCCACATATATTTATTCTGAATATTGTTGCTTGTCGGTAGATTTGTTTTCTGCTGCATTGCTCCTCAATGTCATTTCAACAAGGTCTGCAACTTTTTCCGGTCTGGCTACAGTATATTGTTTGAGAAAAATCACAATTTCCAATTATCTTGCATTTAGCACTTGTGATACTGAAGAAATGTAATACTTAAGAGAAGATGTAGTTAAATTTCTTGTTGGGTTCAATAGGATCAATGGCTATCCGGTTGGAAGCCAGTGTATATTACTGAGATGGTTACAAACATCTACTGTAAGTGATTTATTATGTGTATATTGTATGCATCTTCTTTGAACATCTCTCAGTTAACTCTACTTATTTCTCCAATATTGTGCTCCTCTTGCTGGGAAGCCTATGTTAAATGGGGGATCTTTTTCCTTAATTATGGACAATTTTGAAGGGATGTTTCATGCATATTGGTTTAACTGAGCTTTTTCTTCTCTATCTGTACAATTCTGCTTGACACACTTCTTCATTGGTATCTCTAAGAATATATCTTCAATATATTTCAAGCCTACACAGTTGTATTTCAAAGTCTTTCTCCCATGAAATCCAACTTATATTTCAAAGCTCAGATGGAAGATTTCCTAGCCTAAAATTCTCAGCACTATTATGCTGCTGTAATTGCACATTTATTTTTATACTCTTGAATAAATGATTTGAGTTGCCTGAGAAATAGACTGGTAATTATTTCTCATATACCACCTACAGCATTCAATACTAGTTTGTTGAGTAAGTTGAACTAAAGACACTTGATATCAGAGATCCTCAGATATAAGTATCATGTTCCCAATTAGCAGTGTCTGAGATGGTGATTTTGTCCATATATTTTCCTGGAATTGTGCTCTTAGGATTAGAAGAGTATAAAAAGCAGGACATGGAAGATAAAAGGCTGAGTCAGAGAATATCTGATATTAGTAAGCAGCTCTGGAATATAAATGTAAACAACCAACCAACCAACCAACCAAATTTATCCAGTACTATTCAAAGTAACAGTATTAGTATCACTCAGAGAATTGTTAGAAACATATTAATTCAAGGTCAATGCACCAACTGAATCAGAAGGCCAGCTGTGTGTTTTAGTATGTACTCTGTGAGATTCAGATGTGCAGATGAAAGTTAGCATTTAGTCTAAAAGAATCCTCTAGAGCAGATTGTGATGGCCATAGGTATAAAGTATAACCCAATATTACTAGGAGTAGGGATCTTCATGGACTTGAAAGCTAGCCACATTTGAATGATATTCCAATAGTAACTTGTAGAGTAGACAATAGAAGACTCTTTCTAATAGCCAACAAAAATTTTCACACAAATCCTTTAGATTGAATGTACCAACATGTGTGAGGAGAATCGAATCAGATCAGCTGGAAACAGAATAATTTGATACCTCTTTTGGCAGATGTCCAGGGAAACAGCAAGACTGGAAATTATGGCAATAATTTTCTACAATAAAAAGATGACTAGAGAGCCACAGCTGCACATGTAAGCAGAGCGCGACAATAATTACTGAATACAAGGGTAAGTCCTCATCACAACTGTTAAGGCAAGATGAATTATCGGAATAAGCCTGCAACTGAACAAGAGGACAAACAAGACACAAGTCAATGACAAGCTGTCCCTGGCCAGACATATTGCGTTTCACATTCTTCCTGATACTAAACACAAATAATCCTAGAATGTGAAATCACTGAATTCAAAATGTTTTTAGTAGCTTAAGCAATTCAGAAGAGGGAGGAAAAATCAGAAAGCCCAGAAGATCATGGTCTATCTTCATCCAAACCATTATATTAAAGTATTATATAAAGTGTGTTAGAGTGGATAGCTATATAGCAAACTGTAGGAAACATGCCTCCACAAATGGACTCTTCTATCTTTGTTATGGGATCTCCAAACTCCTTTTCTGTAATTTGGGTCCAATGTGATAAACTGTTACAATAAAAGAATTTGCTGTTCAGTTTATATTAAAATGAGATTGAATTGGCTGTGATGTTTAACTCCCTAAACTTCCATAAGCTTGTATGGCTTGACAAGCCTTTTGAATAAAACAGGAGGACAGGAGGTTAAGAAGCAATTTGTAAAAATGTGAAATCCTGATTTTCATTCTACTAGACAGCAGAAGAAAAGCAAATAATACAGAAATACCTAGGAAAACAGTGAGAGAATGTTTTGTAACTGCAGTGCAGATTCTGTTCTCAATGGGGTCCCTATTACATATTAAGTAAAAAAAATAAAAATAAAAGCAGGCATAGCTGATTAGGCAGCAGTGACAGACATATAGCTCCTGATATCTGGCACTCTACTGTCTCAGTATATATTTACTAACTGGCCTGTAATTAAGTTTTTGGAACATTACCCAATACTGTTTTAGAGGAAGAAAGGATTCATTCTCTGTGAGACAAAATAAATATGCCCTATTTCTGGCAAGCAGCTACACCCAGTTTTATTATTTGAAATGATAAATGTAAACATTGACAACTATATCTCAATATTATTTTTCAACACAAGAGTTTCAAAACTATTTTAATAGTTCCCTGGGGGATGTTCATCTCATAAGTTAATCACTAATCCATGTGACTACTCAAAATTATGGGATCTACATCTTTTATTTCCAGTATTGTGCTTTGACCAGGACTAGCTTTCCAAATTATGTCCAAAGAAATCCTGTGTGAGCTCTTCTTTACTCCAGTGTACTCCAGTGGTTTGACTTGAACATGAATTATAATTAGCTGGAAGCTTGAATAAAGTGGAACTCATGTCCTCTCACCTCATGAAGTTTCTGATTCAACAGGTCTATATTGAGCCCTGGAAATTACTTTGGAACTCTTATCCTAATTCTTTAGTTCTTTGCTTCTATTTAGCCATCACTTCATCAGATCATTTTACCCACTCTCCATTAAAAAAAAACAATTAAATCCATCTACTGAACTCATTTTAAAAATGTAATAGCATCTTGTCTTTCTTGTTTGTATTTTCTGGTTACTTATCCTACTTCATAGAGATACACATATTTGAATATATCCAAAACTATAGTATATGTATAATAATTACTATAATTTTGTTATGAAGTTTGTATATATGGTATGCAAAATAATGCTGTGATAAAATTCATTACTTGGTAGGAAAAATCTATCATTTTTTAAAAAAATATATACATATGGCAGTAGATAAATGGCTCAGCATTTAAGAACACTTTCTACACTCCAGTTCTAAGCACCCATGTGAACTGGCTYACAACTGCGTATAAATATTGCTCAAAGGGACACTGCCCTACGAACACAATGGCTTTATAAAGAAGCAAGCACATACACAGATATTAACAAAAATTAAAAAAAATAAAAAGTTTACATAAATTAAGTAACTATAAGAAATATTTATATTTTTAGACATGTGTGTGTGTGTGTGTGTGTCTGTGTGTGTGTGTGTGTGTGTGCATGTGTCAGGTGGAGGAAGGAGTGCCACAGCTTGAAGTGGAGGTCAGAGAACAACCTGCTGTAATTGCTTCTCTCCTTCTATCACATGGGTTCCAAGAATTGAATTCGAGTTGTCAGGCTTAGTGGCAAAAACCTTTATCCATAGGCCACAAGAAAGATTTTCCATGTAGATTAAAATCTAGAAGGACATACTACTAACATCTGGTGATAATTAAGAACAAATAAACCTCAACAATTAGGATACTGTAAATATTTTATAAATACTAATTAGATAGAATCATCTATTTCAGTCTTCTCAGACCACAAGTTTCCTCTACTAATCACAGTATAATATGCTCATGTTTAAATAACTTGAGTCTCAATAACTAGTCTTGTTTGAACTAGAAATTGCCCATTAAGAGTCCCCCCATGAAGTGTATTAGACTTCGTTTGTTTCCATAGGCCAGCCACTTAAGTGTTGGACTTCATTTATTCATTGTAATACCTTTTGTGTTGTCAGTGTTTATCCTTGACTCTTTTCATGATAGTGTTGTCACTTCTTTCATCAACCAACAAGCTTATATCAGAATACAGTTTGATTCATGAATATCCCTCTTTAAAAAATGATTCTTATGTTTTAACACATTAGACTGATAGAATCCTCAAGAAACAATCTTGCTTTTAAAATGAAAACATCTTTTATTCATGTAGTCTAAGCAGCCATTAAATACTTAGCCCAATGTATCACATGTATATGACTATTGGCAACTAATTTATCACAATAACAACATAATTATTTGCTTCTATAGARTAGAACTTTTATGAAAAGCTACGAGTGGAACTTCAGAATTGTACCCAATAATTATCCCCTTTCATGGTAATAAGTCTATATTTTAATCTATTATAATATTTTTATCTATCCTCTAGAGTAAATTATTTCTTTTCCTACTTCAAAAGTATTTATTAGTTAATAGTCTGGCTGGCTATATATGATGTCATTTTTTAAGAGTTGTATTTTCTGTATATACTTTTTGCTAAAATTTTATATTCATGTCATTGTCATTTATATTTTTAAATTCATTCATGTGAATATTTTCTTATCTCAATTTAGTTTTCAGATAATATACTGATGAAAACGTAGCAAGAGAAGGTGATTTTTATTACTGGTTTGGCAAGCTATGAATATTACATCTCTTCAAAAAGTCATTGAAGTAATCAACTTAAAAGAATCTAAAAGGAAAACATTTTGCTACTTGTTGATAACATCAACAAATACAAGTTTAAAAGGATATTTGCTAATAAAAGTTGTTATTCAATCAGTAGTCTCAAGAATGACAAACATATATATATATACATGTATATATATGTATATATGTACATATGTTGTCCTTTCAGAGAGGATCTAAGTTTTCTTCCTAGCACCCACACTGTAGCCCACAACTGACTGTAACTCCAGTTCCAGGAGATCCAATGGCCTCTGATGACCTCCATGGTCACTTCAGACACATGCTACACATAAAAACATACAGAAAAAATACAGACATGAAATGAAAATTTTAAAACTCTTTAAAATTTTTAAACAATGTATTTTGATCATATTTTTCCTATTTTTCCTTTCTCCAACTTCTCATAGATTTTTACCATTTCCCTACCCATTCATTTTCATGTACTTTCTAAAAAAATTAAAATAATACAAACTAAATATAAATAAATAAATGAAACTCATCACATAAAAATGCCAAGACAAAACAAAAATGCACAAAACAAACATTTGTTTCTGTAGACACTGTATGCACATCTTACAGATACATATATGCAAGAAACACACACATTTAAATCAAGTAACAGTCTTCTAAAATGCTTTATTAAATTTCAGTTTTTCTCCTAAAACAAAAATAATCATCTCAAACTTGATTCAATGTTATCAATATAGTATATAATATAATGAATAATTGTTGAAATGTTATTTTATATYCCTCATTAATTCAAGGCAACAGTAGATAAATGAAAAGCCATGGTTGACTAAGCCTCGTAGGAATAATTAAACATAACAATAGTTTTCCTAATGTTGAAAAATAGCAATTACTTTAAATAATTATAAGATCTTAACTTTTATACCGGAAAAAGAATAATAATTAAATAGAATCTCAAAGAACCCCCAAATTTCATTAAGCACCAACCCCAGGTTAAAAATAACTCAACCTCCCTGAAAAATCTTATCACTTATGTAATTATTTCATAATTATCATTTCAACGTAGCCTAAAACCAAGTGTGGAAAGTAGTGATGGAAGAATTATTTCTAATTTATACAATAGGAAACTCAAATCCGACAACTTGAATAAAAGCACATCTAAACCTCTTTGAAAATATAAAAGACAGCTAGAAAGGCTTAAATAGTACATGCATTCACACATACGTACTCACATAGGATGAGAAGACTGAGATTCGGAAGTGCTGAACCTCCAAATAAATCTTTAAATTCAACTTCATTATACAGAAATTAACTTCAATATGTTTCCACCCTGAATTGATGAACGGCTCCTAATATTCACATTTATCATCAAGGTTTAAGACTAGATCATAATGCTTTGAAGACTAAAAAGAAAACTCTTTACTATAAATTTCACTATAAATTTCTTAAGGCTAGTATGTTATGATGTAGTTCTATAGAAAGATCAATAAATGTAATTATCAACCCAGGATAAGCCCCACATGTATATCCAATTTTAACTGAGGAAAGTATCACACAAATAAAGGATAAGACATATTATTTACCTATAGTTCTGAGCCAATTAGCCATGCATGTGAACCCTCATTCTCTGTTGGTAGGGAGTACAAACCAGTGTAGCTACTATGGAAATCACTGTGGACAATTATCAAAAAAGTAAAAAGAAATCTACCATAATATTCATGTATACGATGCCTTGGAATATTCCCCATGTACTAAACTTAATGCCCCACTCCAAACATCCTTGCTCACCCATGTTCATTTATAATAGGTCAGAGATGAAAAGAACCTGGGTATCCTTCAATGAAGAACTGATAAAGAAAATGTGGCTCATATACACTATGGAATACAATTCAGCTCTAAAGAAAACTAAAATCAAGAACTTTGCAGGTAAATGGATAGATGTAGTTGTGCATTTTCAGTATGCTCGTGTTTTTTCCTCCTGGCCACTGTTCTTGGAAAAGGTACTGAGTCTGAAATATATTTACAATTGCCCATGTCCTACATTTTGGCTGTTGTCCAATTATCTCATAAATTAATTATCTCATTATTTTATTCTACGTTCTGCCATGTGGATGGTTACCTGGTCCCTAGTTTTTTGTTTGTTTGTTTTTGTATTTTTGCTGCTGACTCCATCAACATTCTGGGCCAATCTCTTGCTTGTCTCTATCCCATCATCTGTCTCTCTGCTGGGTGTCCTATCTTCTAATTTTCTGCCTAAGCTCATTGGCCAATCAGCATTTTATTGACAGGTGAATGCTTTTACACAGTGCACAAGAGATTATTTCTACATTTCTCCCCTTTAGTCCAACAAGAGGGTCATTTTCTTACAAACATAAACTGTATACAATACTAATTATGAAAACTGTCAGGTCATATTTACATTCATAATGTTCAGTCCATATGTTTTGACAATTTTCAAGAAAGTATTCTATTATCTATRCTATCTTAGTGAGTTCAGAGTTCTTAATCAATTTCTGTCATAACTTACATTACCAACCTAAAACATCTTCTTAGACTCAATAACATTTTTTTAAAAAATATCCTAAACCATTTAGGCTTAATTGTGAGACTATAACTATCTAGTCTTCAATTTGTCAGAGACCTGAGAAGGAATAAATATTATCTAAGTATGTAGGACATGTAGGCAAGCAGCTTCCAAAACTAGAGAAATGGCAGCTACTGTTGAGTGCCTGGGCAGTCCCCCAAAATTCCTCTATAATGTTGAAGCATCAATCTCCAGCATTCTGGCCCAGTATAACTGACAGACTTTCCTGTGAAGCAGGAATTATGAAGAACTTGTTTACTCTTTCCTTGCAAGCTTTGCCAGCCAATTTCCCTTCATCCCGTTTGTCCAGTCTGGACAGCATTCTGTCTTCAGTTGAAGCAAGGGCAGTTTCTTGCCCAGTGGCAGCTTGCCACATTTGTAACAAACTCCATAAGGAGATTATTCGAAGCTTATCATCTTCTTTGTGTAGAAAGGGAGTGCTTGATGCCTGTAGCTGATACATTTCAATACTAAAAAAGCCTTTTAATAATAAATCATCTTTAAATGTCATATCTTTTAGATCTATGATGTTTTTGAGTTATCTATAGTATATGTGAATTGCCTGTTTTTAGCTATTCACTATCTGATTAACCTTGAAAACATCTATTAGGAGACTAAATACAACTTATTTTGAAAATAACTAAACTAGTACCGATAAGATCATGTGTTCAATAGACTATTAATTTGTATTATTTATCATAAACAGTTTGTAGTAGCAGCTTATAAAAGAACTGGAACTTAATATTTCATTTTTAAGTATCACAAAAGTAACTATCTCAAGCAAGAGTTGAAAATATGTCTATAAAGCATGCTGTGGCAAAAATATAACCACAAATTTGCATCAATATACAAAGATCTATGCCTATGTATCAAAATATAAGTTCAATTTTATATCAACATATAAAGATGTATACTAATATAAGAATTTTGCTTTGTTAATACTCTTTAGTCTAAAAGTACATTCAATAATCAGTATTTTTCTATTATTGCTGTATTTCATCCCCCCTTTCCATCTCTTCTCTCCCTTTCCCCCTTTAAAGTATTAAATATGGGGGTGGAATAAAGACATTAGACAAAAAGAAAAAATAGGCTCAGGGGAGTCTAACCTCCTATGTTTTGTTTCCTCCCTGACCCAAGACCATTACAACTTGTAACCATCCTCCTTAACTGGTCACAAACATCTATAGCCCACCAAACAACTAACAAATAGCCACATGTTCTGCCTTTTGGGAATGTGGTGTTGCTCTCTTAAAAATGCTTTCTGTTGATTTTGGGCCATAGTTTCCTTGCCCAAGAAAAATTTGACAATGTTCAAGTGTTAAGAAAACTAGCTGTAACAATTGCCTTCTAGTCTCTATGTACTCAGAAAGATCAGGACTTAATAGAAGTCCTGACTGGACAGTCTGTGATATTGGACCAATTGGGGTTAGAAACTTTCTTTGAAGCTGCCCTGGATGCAGAATTTTGAGAAAAGAGCATTGAGGGTGTCTGAGGTGGGATCAGGCAGGATGACGGATTTAATGTGCCTCAGTATCTCAGCATCCTTTTCAGCATCCTCAAGGTGATACTTGTCATGGCTGCTTCTCTGGTTATTTTTCTCTGTGAACATATAAACTTTCAATGATATTATATATTTTTGTATTAAAATAAGTATGGAATGTGCAGTATGCACAAATCAGTTAAAGATTTTTTAACTCTTTAACTAGTGAAAAAAATCTATCTTTCTTTATAAGTTGGTTTGGATTGTATAACCAAGCTGTAACATAAGTTTCCATCCATTCAAAATGAAGGGTTGGTATTTCAAGTCCTGATTATTCCCCAACAAGGGGTCACCCTCTCTGTCTCTTGTTGATCTATACTTATTAGTCCAATGTCAGCCTTTGCCACACTGTTTGGAGATTTCAGAAGACTGGGGCCCTCTTTTAAGGTTATCTCTAATACAAACATTATTTCTAGGAACACTTTGCAAAAAATCTCATTTGAAATGACCTTGCTTATCATAATTAAAACATTTGATATTTTGATTCTTTAAAAACATTTAAATATCATCTTTCTTATTAAAGTTATATATGATTTTGTATCCATTAATCCTTTAATCTCAATCTAACTGTAATTTTGACTTAATACTCTTATTATTTGTAGTAGTTTGCCAAAATTATCTGGGGTTTTTTTTTTTTTTTTATCTTTAGAATCTCTTGTTTTACACATAGGAGTTTCTCTAACTCTTAAATGGTTTATTAAGTGTTGAACCACTCTATTTCTCCTGTCAGGTTTATATTTTTCTAGTTGTTTTTTAGAATTGTCTTTCCTAGGTGGACAGGAAATAAATAGTTCTTGTATTATTTTGGGTCCTGAGTGAAGCCCCTTAGTCAGTTTAGAAAAAGTGATATTGTGTGAAATCATCCAGAGCTAGAAAGACAAATCTCACATTCTCTGCCTCATTGGAGGCTCCTAACTCCAAATTTTCATATCTGAGTACATAGCAGAAACCCAAAAAGTAAAACAGGACCGTTATAAGGATTGGGGGATTGAGTAACAAATAATAGGAAGATAGCAGGCTCCTAGTGATCTTATCAGGGATAAAAGAGGGGCGATTCAGAAAGAGGGGAAGAGGTAAATACAGAAAGAAGGAGGCTAAAATGATACTAAAGATGTCTGAAAAAACTTAAGATTTTTCAGACTATTAACTATTAACTATTCAGACTATTAACTATTTAGTACAGGCCCCTATAAGACACATAATTCTGTGTATGAGTATACATACATATTTCTAATAAACTTTTGTCATCTAGACTGGCAATATTCCCTCCAAGAACCAAAGACCACTTAACAAAAAACAAACAAGACAAAAACAAAAACCAACTCTTAAGAATGCCTCTTTTGATTTGTCTGCCAGGACTATCCAAGGGGATCCCAAAGCATACAGCCTACTGCTATTGTCCTTGGTTGTTTCCAGAGGTGGAAGGTAAATCCCCACTGCTGAAGATGCTGTGTGTGTACTTCATAACAGGGACCAGGGATCACTAATATAGGACAGATCTGAAAGCTTCTTCCCTGAGGACTAGCTTTCATGGTTGTAAAATTTGTCTCGCAAGCTTCCAAAGGAGGGGGGCAACCAACAACACTCCAACCCAGCTATGATGCCTATGAACTGTATTAACTACTAGCATGGCATTCTAACCCTTGGGGTTCAGTAGTGGCATGCACACCTTGTAGGTACCCAACAGGTCTCTCTAATTAGATTTAAGATATGCTCAACAAGCATCTATGCCTGATTCTGGAAACGGCCAACTATATAGTGCTAGTGAAGTCTGGACATTGGAGGACATCAATGGGAGGAGAGGCCCTTGGTCCTGTGAAGGCTCTAAGCCCTAGTGTAGGGGAATACCAGGATGGGGAAGAGGGAATGAGTGGGTGGGTGACACCCTCAGAGAAGCAGGGGCAGGGGTATGGGATTGGAGGTTTTTGGAGGGAAAGCCAGGAAAGGGGATAACATTTGAAATATAAATGAAGAAAATATCCAGAAAATTTAAAACATTTAATATCCTTTCTAATTAAAATTTTAAAACTTTATTCATTTGGCATAGTCCATTAAATGTTTGTGACTAAAACTGCAATTATTCTCAATAGATATATTTCAGAATAAGGTGTATTATCCAATAGATATATTTCAGAATAAGGTATATTATCTAATAGGGGGTCCACAAACTTATTTTCTTTAGTATATTAAGTGAATATCTTTTAAATGGTGATTTTTATATAAACTCAAATTTGTGAACCTATCCTTTCCCTACAAATACATTATGTGAGTGTTATTTTTATTTCTTTTTACCATAAACTTGTTAAAAAATATAATACTGTTATTCTGACAAGAAGTAAAAATGCAATTCAATAAAATATAACTTTCTCAATTAAATGGCTTTAATATTTTTTTTAGTAGGTTAAGATTGTAACTTTTCAGGACACCTATATTAAGAGAGAAGAAAACCATGAGATTAATAATATTAAGTAAAGCACTTAAGATGGAACTAAAGAAAATAAATTTTAAGATAAAGCTTTACATTGAAATTTAAATTATCAATTTAAACTCAATATGCAAAATTAAGTATATTGTGATGCAAAATAGTCACTTGGATACACATATGCATAACTATTTTCTATATTTTCTGTATAAGTGTTGGGGCAAAATTGTATGTTGGAAATAATTTGATTCTGTAATTTTAATAGACTGTGATACAAAACAATGAAAGTTGTGTGATATGTATTTTATATTCAACCAGAAAAAGAAACAAATCTTTATCTTAAGAAAATTATAATTGCTGGTTCTATTTTCTTAATTTCCTTTTGTATTAAAAAATTGAAGAATAGAGTTTCTTCTCTTCTTGTAATGAAGAAAGACACCAATAATCAACTAGATAAGAAGATCACATAGAGAAACACCAAGTAGGAGGGAGAAGCTTGTTTTTACTTGTGCAATAGCAAGAAATAAATACTTCAATTCGTTCAACATAYTTTATTTTCTCAAAAATCAACTTGTAAGTCGAAGATTAACTCTAAAGATTATTCTTTTCTGAACTTTTGAGTGAAGTCATTCTTTCAATTTGTACTGGTGTACACATTTCTCCTAGCAAGGAATCTGTTTAAAGCTATTTTAAAAATCAATAACATTTAGTCTACTCAAAAAGGTCAGACTAATCAAACATAAGGAAAAAAAAAAGTCTTGATTAGGGAGCTAGTCACTTTTTGCTGAGAACAGAAAGTTAAGAACTAATTTGCTATGACAAGATTCAGGAACTCAAAATCCGCGATTTCTGGAAACAGTTTCTAAAAGGAATAGAAACTTTGAAATAAAACCTTGAATTTTTTTGGTAAAACCCTGAGCAATCTTTATAATGTTATTTAAATTCAAGAATTATCCACCATTTGTTTGTCTATAAAGCAAAATAATTCAACAAATGATTATCTGATTAAAAAATTCAGATCTAAAATAACTGTATAGTAGACTCACATGTAAGAAGATACTTAAACCCACATGGCATCTTTTCATGAGTGAAACAATATTACTTATCATTAAGATAATCATTTCTACAATCAGTGAACTCAAGGCTGAGAATAATAAAGCAAAATAGATGGAAAACAAATTGGAAAGAAAATTGAAAAATCATTAAGTCAAAATAAAACAGTGCCCTGCAAGAGAAAACTCCATTTGCCTAAAGGAGGAAAGAGTAGATACATAGCTGGATTTCAAAAGGAAATTTTTCATTGTATATCATTTTATAAAGTTTGAATTATGTCCTATGCAAAATCCTTACCTATTAAAATACGGATTTTGTCCCCAAGGGAGGAGCTAGAGGATGGTCCAGAGGAGCTGAAGGGGTTTACAGTCCCATGGGAAGAACAATGATTTTGGCCACCCAGATGCCCCAAGACTCCCAGGGACTGAACAACCAACCAAGGGCCACACATGGTTCCAGCCAAAAATGTGGCAGAGGAAGGTCTTGTTGGGTATCAATGGGAGGAATGGTCCTTGGTCAGGTAAAGGCTCAACAGAAGCCCCAACAAGGGGAAACCGAAGGGGGGAGTGTGTTGGGTGGAGAGGCATATATGTGGAGGCAGGGGGAAGGAGGGAGGGGAGGGGTTGG